>RJWT010029356.1:0-14935 GCA_004365215.1 Cuniculus paca | reverse complement strand
TTTGATTTTAGTACAGGTGAGAGATAGGGGATTCAGTTTCATTCTTCTGCCTATGGGTATTGTTTTCCCACCACCATTTGTAAAGAGGCTCTCTCCCTCAAAGTATGTTTTTGGCAACTTTGCCAAAAATCAGATGGTAGTAGCTACCTGGGATTGTCTCTTTGTCTTCACTATGTGGTTCAGACTTCCCTTGAACTCACTTTGTAGCCCAAGCTGGCCCTAAACTCACAGCAGTCTTCCTGCCTTAGCCTCCCAAGTGCTGGGATTACAGGTGTGCGCCATTACACCCAACTCTGTGTCTTTATTCTAACCCATTGGTCTATGCGTTTATATTTGTACCAGTACCATGTTGTTTTTGTTACCCTAACAGCTTTACAGTATAACTTGAAATCCTGCATTGGAACACATCCAGCTTTGCTTTTTTTGCTCAGGATTGCTTTGGGTATATTGGGTCTCTTCCATTTTCATCCAAATTTTAGGATTTTTTTTTTCTAGCTCGGTGAAAGGGGTCGTATTATATAGTTTGGTAATATGGCCATTTTAAGAATATTTGTGCCAATCCAAAAACAAGAGATGTCTTGATTTTCTAATATCCCCTTTAATTTCTTTCTTAAGAATTCTCTAATTTTCATTATAATGGTATTTCTACTTGGTTTCTAGGTATTTAATTTTTTTAAAATTACCACAAGTGGGATTGGTTTCCTGATTTCTCCCTTCAGGGTTTCATTATTGGTGTACAGGAACACAGTTGATTTTTGTGTGTTGATTTTTGTCTTACAAATGCATGCTTTTAGGTTAAAGCAAGACTGAGTAGGAAAACAGTACATTAATCAATTTACATTGTCATTACTGTCAGAAAAAAGTTTGTAATTCTTTTAAGAGGTGGCCTACCACAGTACACATTTTACTACTAACTCTAGTGAGTTAGATGTCTGGAAAGTCAAAAGGTAATACATTGAAAAAGGAATTGACTCTGCTGATATTATAATCAAATAATAGCAATAAAGTGGCAGCAGAATTGTTTATTTGTGGGGGAAAATTTTTTAGTGAGTACAAATTTGAGACATCTTTACTTAAGGATGTATACATTTTGGTTTATTAGTGAAGACAGTGCACTTAAATTTGTGATGTAGGTTCACAGAAGGTTGCAAAAATAATTGCACAAAAGGTCTTCACACTTCCTCCAACATCTTCCAGTGTTAACCTCACACACAGCTATGCAGTTTCAAAACCAAGAAACTGACACTGGGCTACAATCCACAGTTTATTGCATTTCTTTGCAGTTTTTCATATGTGTAGCCTCTTATAACTATCACCACAGTGAAGATACTCAGCTGTACCATCACTAGAAAACTCCTTCTCATCTCCTTTATTTATAGCTTTATCCATCCCCTCCCCCATCCCTAACAGCTTGCAAACACTAACCTGTTCTCTATCTGTACAATTGTGTTGATTTACAAATGTTACATAAATGGGATCATGTAGTATGTATCACTTTTCAGATTGTCTGTTTTCTCTCTACATCCTTGAGGTTCTTCCTTATTACATTTATGAATAATGTGTAACTTCTAGTTTTAGATTATTACAGATACAAAAGTTATAAAGATTCATGTACAAGTTTGTGAATTTAATTTTTTATTTTTTCTGGCATCAGTGCTCATGAGTGTGTTTGCTGAGTCATCCATTTATAGTTTGACCAGTAGCTGCCACACTATTCTGTGTAAATAGATCATGTTATCAGCAACTGTGTATGTGTAATCCAGTTTCTCTGTATCTTCCCCAGCATTGGAGTTAACTAGTTTTTCATAGTTTTTAGTAAAATGATCATGCATATCTTTTGCCAATTTTCTAATGCATTATTTGTTTTACTGTGTGTGTGTGTGTATGTGTGTGTATATATATATGTATTAGTCTAAGAAACATTTGGAGATTTTTTTATTTTATGAAAAAATAAAACATCTTCATAACCAAATAATGAGTATAACAATAATTATTACAGTGTATATCATTGTCTTCAAAGTAGTTACTCAGTATGTAAGACAAACCAAAAAGATTCTTACCCAAAAAATTACAAATTTCACTAAGATAAACTTAATATAGTTGAAACAAATTAGCATATATTTTGAAATATTCTTAAAACAACAGAATACGTAATTTGGGGAATTATTTGAACTTCTCTCTAGCATTTGTAGATTCTTTTGAGATTTTTATGTTAGACAGCCATGCTGTTGTTTGGAAATAGAGTTTTTTTTTCCCTAATCTGAATGCCTTTAATTTCTTTTTCCTGCCTTGTGATAGGACTGGAACATTAGTACTGTGTTAAAATAAGAGTAGCCAAGAAGCTAACACCTTTGCCTTATTCCTAATCTCAGAGAAAAATTCAGGTTGTTTTTGTTTTTTTAATTTTAGTACTAAGTACGATGTTAGCTATAGATTTTAGAGTGTTTCTTCTTTTGAGATTTAAGAAATTCTCTAGTCCTAATGTACTGAGAATTTTTATCACAAATAGGTGTTGAATTTTGTCAATCTCATTTTGTAACAATGGTATGCTGTACTTTCTCTTCAGTCTGTTAATATGGTAAGCTGCAGTGACTGATTCCAAAATACCGAACCAGCTTTGTATACTTAGAATATATCTCACTTGGCTGAATATGTGTGTTTGTATATATATTTTATACAGCACTGAATGGAAATTTTGCTAAGATTTCATAAAAGATGTTACTAATATCTCATGCTTGTCTATCATGTCTGATTTGGGTATCATTATCATGGTATTACAAAACAAGTGAAACTAAGGATAGTGTAAATTTTTTCGAAGATAAAATTGGATCTTGACTAGGTGATCCATTAAGTTGCTTATGAAAGTTACTTTGCCTTGAATTCTTTAGAAACTTTGTAGTTATATGTATTTGTGTATAATTCTTTAGAAACCATATATATTTATAGCGTATATATATCTTAAGAAATTTTATAAACAAATGAATCAATCAATGAGAACTTTATAAATACATGAATGAATGACCAAACAAATGGACTTGTTCATTTCAATTCCTATAATTTCTATAAATGTTTACTTGGAGTTTTTAAATTGATGATTAAGATTCACTGAAAAGCCACGATCAGATATGTTTGAGAATTTTCTTCTTATATTTTCCCCACCTCTACAGTCATGCATATTACTGTGTTTGTAGACTCCGTTAGTCTAATGTTAAATATTTAACTTACTTTAACCCACCACTTCCCAAATCTATTCATTAAATGTTATCTATTAACATTTCATCAAACATTAGCTTGGGAAATTCTACTACTATTTCTGTCTTCACCTGCCTTAGGAAAGAAATCAAAATTTCTCCCAGACCTCTGCAGAAAAAATAACCATATTAAAGCCACTGTCCCCTTTAGTTCCAGACTGTAAGTGCCTTCTGTTTCACTGAGTGCTATTTATTTTTCTAAGGTGTCTGAAATGAAGATGTGTGAATGTTTAAGGAATGTTTAAGATATTTTAATTAAGTAATGTACTATTTAGGATTCCTTGAGAGCCCATGTAAAGTTTTAGTATAGTTTTTCTATTTCTAAAACATGTACATTTTCTTTTTTCTTTTTTTAAATTTATTTTAAAGAGAATAAAACAAAAAACAGAATAAAGCAAATCAGAACAGAACAATGCAAGCAATACAGGATTTCAAAACTGGACAACAAGAAGTCAACAATGGCTACCATAATGTCTCTCATTTTCTTCAAAATAGATATCCATACCATCACACATAATAAAATCAAAACAAAACAAAATAGAATAAAACTAATCAAAACAAAAGAATGAAAGCATTACAGGACTTCAAAACAGGATAAGAGGAAATCAGCAATGGCTAGCATAATATCTGTTGTTTTCTTCAAAATAGCTGTCCATACCTTCACACATAATAAAAACCAATCAAAATGAAAAGAATGAATTTATTATCTAGTGATCGAAAGAATCTTAATGTTGTTTCTCTTGGATAATCTTATGAAGCTTCTAGATTATATGACTAGGATTTTTTCTTCTTAGTTTAAAACATTTCTGCCCAGAATGGTCGGGAACAATTCTTTTCTTTCTCTCCAATCCTTGCACTTGGGTTTCAAGGAAACCTTTTTTAAAGGGCAAAGACATGTTTTTGTATGCATATATGTAGATGGAGATAAGTAAACAGATACATAGATAAACAGATAACTTTTGTTTAATTCCGTCTTCTGAAGGGTTAAAAAGGAAGCATATTCAGTAGTAGTAAATACACTTATGACCTGTTCTCTCATTGACTTATGACTTGTTCTCTAATCCATTCCCTACTAAATAAAATGAGAAACCTTTGGAAACATCCAGAGCTGAGGTATAAAGTAGATACAAGATGATCCTAGAAGGTCTTCTAATGCCAGATAATAAATGCTTTAAAAAGGGGTAGGGTGAAGGGAGTCACAAAGATAGAGGTTTTTTCTGACTGGAACTGGAACAGTTTGAGTAATTCACTGAAAAATTAGAACTCCATAAACCTGTAATGGCAATAATAGAGATAAATAGTGGAGAAGAGCCATCTCATGCTTACAGTAGAATGCCAAGAGCTCAATGATATAATGTACAAAGAATATTAGAGTTTAAAAAAGTCAATTTTTGCTATTAGGATCAAGGTGGAATACCTCACACAAATCATCAATGTGTGCTATATATCTATTTTATAATGTTTTTTTGAACTCACGACCTTGTGCCTGCCAGGCAGGCGCTTAGACCGCTGAGCTAGATCCCCAGCCCTGTTTTTGAGACAGGGTCTCACTATGCCTTTCAGGCTGGCCTTGAGCTCACTTTGTAGCCCAGGCTGGTCTCAAACTCACAGATCCGCCTGTCTCAGCCTCCCGAGTGCTGGGATTACAGGCATGAGCCACCACGCCTGGCTCTATTTTATAATCTTATCTCTCCTTTCTAGTACAAGATGAGTCTAGGATCAGGGTTACTTTCAGTAGTGGTCTTTTTAATATTCTTTAGTCTGGAGCATTTCTAATGCCTTTTCCTTTTACAATAATTGACTAATTGGGTCTACTTTTTTTAATTGACAGAACTTGATTAGAAGTGACTTTTTTGCTTTGTTTAGTGGGAGTTGGGAGTGGTGTTAGACTGTTTTCTACTTTAAACATATTTAATAATAGGACTCAAAAGTCTGAAGCAAAATTTCTGGGACTGTGATGCATAGTTGCATCTTTATTTCCCTGATCAAACCGTCAGTTGGAAACCATAGGTTCATCTGATACTAAATTATATGAAGGTCATCAGCTGCAGTTCTTTGGTCAGATGAAATCTTAAAGTATTTTAGATTTTTACATGTTAGCATTGTTGTGAGGTTTTAGTATTTTATATCAGAACAAATATCCTGATACTTAAGATTTTAGATGTGTTTCTACAGAAAAAATGAAACTCTTCTTGTAGAGACTAAAGGACCTTGTCAGATCCTTAGTAACTTTAGTGGGAAAGGCACTGAGCTCTTGATTCGCATGACAGGAATTTTCCTTTCCAGTCTTGATTAAGTTCCCTCACAAGGTTGGATGTGGTATGTATTATTGGTGATGCAATGTATAGCAGAGGTATGTTAAGTGTATTTTGATGGAAAAGTAAAGGATTAAGTAACTTGATAAGGTGGTTCAGTTTTATGACTAATCTTTGTGATTATGGTTTGACATATAATTAAATAAAAATAAATTTCTTCATGGAGAATGCCAAAGTGTACTATATAATTGAATTCCTAAAAGTGTATAAAGTAGAATCTTAAGAAGGAAGAGCATTGACTGTCCCTGTTGGTTTGGCTTTCTGAATTATCTGTATCAGCTCTATCTAACAGAACTTTCTATAATGGTAGAAATATTCTGTGCTGTTACAGTACTAGCCACATGTATGTACTTAGCACTTGAAATGTAGCTCATGTGACCAAGAGAGTGAATTTTTGTTTTGTTTTATTTTGATGGCAATAGGGATTGAGCCCAGGCAGGGCCTTTGCAATGATTTCATCCCCAGCCCTGTTTTACTTTTTGTTTTGAGATGCAGGGTTTCACTCAGTGGCTAAATTTGCTCAGGCTGGACTGAAATTTGTGATCATCCTACCTCAGCTTCCTGGAGTGCTGAGATTATAGGCATGCACCATTACCACCCTCAGCTGAAAGACTGAATTTTAAATTTGTATTTAATGCAGTTAGCCACACATGGCAAGTTGCATCGCTCTGGACAACACAGATGTGGATTAATTTGGTTAGGAATAAAAACAATCAGATGTTTTAATCTTAAGTGTTGATCCAGTTTAGGATCTCCAACACCCTGTTCATGTAGCAATGACATACAAAATGAAATCATGAAAAATCTTTGGAAGGCCTCTTGTTGCAAGTAATGCAGGTAGAAATGCTAATGTCAAGAGATTTTTGTAGGGTCTGAATACCCATTTGTTTTGGGAATGTTATGGAATAGCTACAGGTCAAAATGGAAAATAAAACAATGAAATAAATATTTAATTATACAAATACTTACTGGATTCTTCCCCTAGGGCAATTACTGTGTTAAGGTTGGCAGTTACTTTGCAGCCATTTTTCTCTTACACTCATTAGACTTCACTCATGAGTGACTGATTGGGTTTGTTTGTTTGTTTGTTTGTTTTTTCCAGTTTTTCCCCACCTAAGTAAATAGTTGAGTACAGCAAGCAGAGGTGACAAAGAGAAGAAACATGTCACCCTTTCTCCACTTGGTGATGCAGAGACAAATAAGACATAGGCCTCATAGGCCTCCCCTCAAGGATACCAGTCACATTTTAGGAGACATTCTTAACGAGTAGATTATGAAGCATGTGCAGAAAATAGTATGGAGAAAGGGAGTGATCAAAACAGGATTTTTTAACCTTTCTGCTATGAGCTTTTAGGTCTCATGTTTGAATTGCATGTTGTTTATGCAAAAGCAAATTACTTACATGCCTATTTTTGTAAGGAGAGGGTTCATAGTTAATAAAATAGGGTAGGATGTTAGGAACCAATTTATTGGGTGAGGGACAGTCAAGAAAGGAGCTGAGCGTTGTTGTGCATGCCTGTAATCCCAGCATTCAGGAGGGTGAGGCAGGAGGATCATTGCAAGTACAAGACCAGCCTGGGCTACAAAGTGAGCTCAAGGCCAGCCTGAACTGCATAGCGGGACCCTTAGGACAAAAAAATAAAAAGAATTCTAGAGAAGATATCTCAGGTGAATATTAAAAAGATTAAATAGGCATTTGCTGATTGGTGGGGCAGATAGAAAATAGCTCAGGTAAAGACCTGAAATCAACAACCAGGCATGGTGGCTCATGCCTGTAATCCCAGCACTCGGGAGGCTGAGACAAGAGGATCAATGTGAGTTTGAGACCAGCCTGGGCTACAAAAGTGAGCTCAAGGCCAGTCTGAACGGCATAGTGAGACCCTGTCTCAAAAGACAAGGGCTGGGCATCTAGCTCAGCAGCCTAAGCACCTGCCTGGCAAGTGCAAGGTTGTGAGTTCAGTGCCCGGTGCCGCAAAAATGAATGAATGAATGAATGACCTGAAATCATGAAATAATGTGCTGTGTGAAATATATGAAATTTGATGTTACTGGATCATAAAATATAACACTAGAGAGACCAGGTACAAAAAATCTTGTAACGTAAGCATTTACTCACTGGGTTTATTGGAATTAAGCCAAGAAAAAGTTAGGAGTCAGGTTTTGATGTTAGGCTATTTGATGTTTTGCTTTTTATATCAGTATCAGTATAACTTAGCTTGATAAATAACTGAATGGCATTAGAAAGTGTAGAACGGTAGCTCTCTTGATAGACCTAAGAAGTAAACTTCACATTTCCATTACATGATAGTGATTCTCATGGTGGAGCAAATCTTGCCAGGAATCTGCTCACTGAGTGACAGCTGTTATGTAAAACTATGTGAAGTTGCTGATACATGAGTTTTGAGCTACAAATATGGCATGCTGGCACATGGTTCAGCCAATACATTTAATAATCTCTTTGTGTTCTTAGTATTGTGTTTCTACTTTGTTTGCCTTTAGGAGTGTGTGGAAAGGCTCTCATTGTCTTCATTATTTTTATTTATATTTGTAGTAAAGATAATCTTTAAGTGTGGAAGACATAGCTGTAACTTAGATTATCCTTCTTTAGAAAGGTCTTGCTTTTATTCAGACATCTGTGAGAGTTGAGTTGGTTGGTTTTTTGTTTTGTTTTTTTTAATCATCAGTGAATTCACACAGTAAATGATTGCTTATGGTTTCCTCTGTCAGCTTTTAGTTTGGATGCTGAACAGCCTGATTATGATTTGGATTCGGAAGATGAAGTATTTGTGAATAAACTGAAAAAGAAAATGGACATCTGTCCATTGCAGTTTGAGGAAATGATTGATCGTCTGGAAAAGGGCAGTGGTCAGCAGGTACAACTTAGATATTAAGTGTGTCTGTATAAATATTTGTATTTATGGAAACTCGACAGAGAGAGGCTAAGCTAGCATGCTTTGGCATTAAAAAGCATGGATTCACAGCTCATCTCTACCTCTTATTAACCTTTGCAGTCTTAAGTATTTGTTTAAATTTCTCTGCCTCAGTTTTCCCACATGTAAAATAGAAATGATAAACATGGGATTACTATGAAAACTACGGGGCTGGGGATTTAGCTCAGTGGCCTAAGTGCCTGCCTGGCAAGTGTGAGGTCATGAGTTCAATCCCCAGTGCCAGGAAAAAAAAGAAAACTAAATTAATACTGCGTGTAAAGCTACTAGTTTAGTTACTGACATGTATAAGGTACTATTTATAAGTTCGTTATTTGTTAGTAATGTTGTAGTTTTGATTATGGTCATTTTAATTTGGAATACTTTTGACCCTACATATGTATTATATGAAAATGACATAATATCTTACATTTAGCCAGTCAGTCTGCAGGAAGCCAAACTGCTACTAAAAGAAGATGATGAATTAATTAGAGAAGTTTATGAATATTGGATTAAAAAGAGAAAAACCTGTCGAGGGCCATCCCTTATTCCATCAGTAAAACAAGAGAAACGAGATGGTTCCAGCACAAGTGATCCTTACGTGGCTTTTAGAAGACGCACTGAAAAAATGCAGACTCGAAAAGTAAGTGAATTTGTGCATTTAAAATTTTTTTCTATTTTAGAAGTTATTTACAGTCTTAATTATTTGACCTTGTAAAAAGCCTTTTTTACAATTATAAGGTAAAATATTAAAATAAGCTCAGCTTAAGATTTGTTATGGAGCTAATAACAATATATTTTAGTGATAACCTATGAAAATTTGATTTCCTGGTGATTTTATACTCCCTGTATAACTCTGCTCGTAGTACTACTATTTAGAAGTGCTTATTAATGTTAAATAAGCAACTTTATATCTGCAGAATCGCAAAAATGATGAAGCCTCTTATGAAAAAATGCTTAAGCTGCGTCGAGATCTAAGTCGGGCTGTTACTATTCTAGAGATGATAAAAAGGAGAGAAAAAAGTAAAAGGGAACTATTGCATTTAACACTGGAGATTATGGAAAAGAGGTAAAGCATATTTTAATAGTACCAGTAATGTTTTATGTATTGTGTTAATTTGTTTCCTGAGCAATTATGATAATTACAGAAATATCTTTTTTTAATAATTATAACAGACTATTTAAGTGTGGGTGTGATATTATACTTTATATAATACTACTTGCATTCCTGTCTTTTCTTTAAAAGTTATTGGGCTAACATTAAAATATGTCAGGTATTTCTATGTTCATTTGTTCTTACTGGAGTTGTATGCAGGCCTGTGAAAGAGAGAACATTCATCCATTCTAAAGCTTACATTTTACGCACTAGATCCTCGATCCTCCTCCTCCTCCTCCCTGTACTGGGGATTGAGCCAGGGGCACTCTGCCGCTGAGGTCCATCCTCAGCCTTTGTCAGTTTTTTGACAGAGTCTCACTAAGTTGCCCAGGCTCGCCTTGAACTTGTGATCCTCCTGCTTCAGCCTCCAAAGTAGCAGAGATTGTAGCCATATGCCAACACACTCTGAAGGGGAGTAGGTTTTTTGTTTTTTTTGGTTCTTTTTGCGGCACCGGGGATTGAACTCACAACCTTGCGCTTGCCGGGCAGGCGCTTAGACGCTGAGCTAGATCCCCAGCCCTGTTTTCAAGACAGGGTTTCACTATGCCGTTCAGGCTGGCCTTGAGCTCACTTTGTAGCCCAGGCTGGTCTCGAACTCACAACGATCCGCCTGTCTCAGCCACCCGAGTACTGGGATTACAGGCGTGAGCCACCACGCCCGGCAAGGGGAGTAGGTTTTAAAATAGAAGAATGTAAAAGGGAGGAGGAAAGGCCCATGCATCTTAGCACTCAGTGTTCAGAGATGGGCGTGACGGAAATGGCAAGCCTCCTGGCCCTGCCCCTGGAGGCCTGACCACGAACAAAGTCACCGTTAAATGTTTTTGTGATTCCTTTCAGAAGAATTAGTTTTATAATTCATACAATTCTAATCAACAGAAAATTCTCTGTGCCACTTTAGGCATTAATTCTCACTTCACCAAGTTTGTCATCAAAATTAAAAATTTGACTTTTGTATTTTCCCCACTGTCATTATGTACCAAGATATAGCTACATGCCAAAAAAAGTAGAAGGAAGAAAAAAAAGGAATTATTTAATCTTTAATTTTAATAGACATCAACAAATAATTACGGTTTAACTGTAACCTTAAGTCTAATTGATGTCATAATTACATTCTATTCTGTTCAGTTATTAATGGTCATTTGGATAAGCATTTACTGAGCTTTTCTTTCTCAACTTTTATTTAGGTTACAGTGACAGATAAAAAGTATACATTTTTGTGTAATGATCAGAGGGTGTAAACTTACAGTTATAAAATGAATAACTGGAGATAGATGGGTACCCCGGTTGAAAATGTAATGTTGGTAATACTGATGTTTGACATTTATTTCCTAAGAGTATATTTTTAAATCTCACCACACACAGGATAACTGAGGTAATGACCGTATGTTAGCTTGATTGTATTAGTCCTTTCACAGTATATATTCATCAAACATCACATTGTATTCTTTGAATTTATACAGTGTTAAACTTTCTTTTTAAAAATTTCAGGTATAATCTGGGTGACTACAGTGGAGAGATCATGTCTGAGGTTATGGCACAGAGACAGCCCATGAAACCTACTTATGCCGTCCCCATCATCCCTATTACTAGTAGCAGTCAATTTAAGCATCAGGAAGTAATGGATGTGAAGGAGTTTAAAGTTAATAAGGTGATTAAAGTTTTTGTGACAATAGCATCTGATAATGGGAGAGTATTTTATCATTAGAATGAGAGTTAAAAATATGTATAAAACCTACCATGAAATATGATGTAAAACTGTAGCAATAGAAATTTTGTAATTTCCTTATCTTATAAAAGGAAAGTTTTGTTACTCTGGCTGATAGAAGGAATATTTTAATAGTTGTAGGATTATGAGCTGTTGAAAGAAATCAAACAAAATACGTAGGGGTTAGGGAGAAGGACTTGAAATCCTTCCTGGTCATGTGAGTTTATCTTGTCCATTGTAAACATATTAGTGTATAAGTGGAATAAAAACATAAGGGGTAATTTAGGTATCTGATTTTAATAGTTTGTAATATAGGTAGTGTTTCAGTATTGGAAGTATTTTGACAAATTCCTCTGTAACCAGATATTCCACAAATTGTGAAGAATAAAATTGGTGAAGGAAAATAAAATTAGTGAAGGGAAACTAATAGAAATAAAGAAAGGTAATTAAATAACAGCTTTCTGAAAAATTTTTTCAGCTAGGAAGCATCATTTCTTTTTTCTATGAAATTTAAAATTCACTCTTCCAGTTTAGTGTGGGGAGTGGGTGAATCTGCCATCAATTTTGTTTGTCTTCTTTGGATTGTTTAATATGTTTCTACAGTTTAGTTTAGTTTAGTTTTGTTTTGTTTTGTTTTGTTTTGTTTTGTTTTGTTTTGTTTTGTTTTGTTTTGTTTTGTTTTACTGTGGTCACACAGGACTTCATCTGCAGCCTCAACTTTGTTATGTCATTGAGAGCAATGCCTGAGACCATTTTATGAGAAAACATGGGCATTTTGATTTTTAAAATTGTTGGGAAAGTTGGTCAAGAAAAACAGTCACTGTCTTTGATAATCTAGAAAGTTACGGTCATGCTGTAAAATGTTTAATCTTATAAATATATCATCCACAGACATATTTAAATTTTATATTTAATCTAAATTTTTTAAGTATTGTCCCCCTGTCTGAACCCCATGTGACTGTAGCTAGCTTTTGATTCAAGGCTGTCATGTTGATAAGACAGTTAGAAGTATAGATAACAGTTCAGTAGTTAATTTTCTTTGATAAACTATGATGCCATAACATAACTTATAATTTAATAGTTAAATATTTAGTATATTTAACATAAATACTTGGTGTATTTACATGACTGTGACACAGTATTTGCCATGATCTTTTTCTTCCTAACAAATACAACTTCTACCTCAATTTTCCTTACCTATCATGTACATATCAAATTCATACTTCTAATCATTGCCATCATCTGGCGTGTGCTACATTCTGTCAATTCAGTCATTGTTTGCTCTGTGTTTTATCCTGGTTATTTCCTCTAATAATTTTATATCTTTATCCTCAAACTGTTCAAAATCTAATGTCCCTGAAAGCTGCCAGTCTTACTATTTGTTTTATAATCCCTCAGCATTAGGATTTCATTTTCCAGTTTGTTAAAGGCTATCTGTAGTTTACTTTTTGTGTGTGTCAAATTGTTTTTATTATTATTTTTCATATACTGATTTATTGCCTGAGAGCAAGGACTAGACACCCCCCCAACCCTCCCCCTAGCATTTTTATAGAAAATTTAAAATTAGAGGAGCCAGTGGTAATTACCAATTGCAGTTACAGAATTTTAGAAGCTGGAGAACTTCTGCTGTCCTCTTTGACTTTAGTTGAAAGAAAATAGTTCTGGGACTGCATATAGATTGTAGGACATATGGTGTCAGACTTGAGTCTTGTATCTCTTGTTACTATAAATGCCTTAATTATAGCAACAGACTTCTTTCAGAATTACCCTCAAAACTTTTAAGTTTGTAGAACATGGTCTCTGGTGTATAATCAATTCACGTCTTTGTTGCAGCAAGATAAAGCTGATATTATCCGACCGAAACGGAAATACGAAAAGAAGCCCAAAGTCTTACCATCGTCTGCTGCTGCTACTCCTCAACAGACGAGTCCTGCTGCACTGCCAGTCTTTAATGCTAAAGATTTAAATCAGTACGACTTTCCCAGCTCAGATGAAGAACCTCTCTCCCAGGTACATAGAAGAATGCCTTTATGAATACAGAGGAGGAATGCAGGAAGTCACACATTTGACCTACTTCTTGTATTTTATTAAAGGTTTTGTCTGGCTCTTCGGAAGCTGAGGAAGAGAATGATCCTGATGGTCCTTTTGCTTTCCGTAGGAAAGCGGGCTGTCAGTACTATGCTGTAAGTTTCAGGCTTTCTTTGTATATAAACTATTTGCCTTTAACTCCAAAATAAAATAATGCTTTTTGGGTTTTTTTTTAAGCCTCATTTAGACCAAACTGGCAACTGGCCTTGGACTAGTCCTAAAGATGGAGGATTAGGGGATGTGCGATACAGATACTGCTTAACTACTCTCACCGTGCCCCAAAGGTGTATTGGATTTGCACGAAGACGGGTTGGGCGCGGTGGAAGGTAAGGTGTTTCTGTATTCCTACCACTGGGATATTTTAGAGAGTGGAGTAATCAGATTTAAAGTGTAACCAGCATACCGGTTCATTTTGTTATTCTTGACTAATTTGCCACTTTGCTACTTGGTCCTTAAACATCCTTAATATACACAAAGTATATCTGTAATAGTTCCCAGACAAATGAGCTTTGCTTTTCTCCCAAAGTTGAAAACCTCACATAAATTACTAAGGGGTGTAATTCTTTAAAAATGCAATAGATGATAGGTTAAAGAAACTACCCAAAAAGAGGTTGCCTTCTGGGAGAACGGATTAAGTACACCAACAACTGTCACATCAGAATAACGTAGTAAGTTAACTTGTCAGTGACAGGGATCTATGCTTGACCCAATCTTGACATTCCAGTTTGTCAGGATCTGATTGTTAGTCCTGTGCACGACAGAACTTCATCCCTAAATGATTTTATATGAGAAGTGTGAATGGGGAGAAGAAAGCAGTTGTAGAACATTTTAAAAACAAAGTAAAAACCTTCAGTTGAAAAATAATTTGATTTAAATTTAAAACAACCTTCTTCAGAAATTGAAATTTTGGCATAAAAGAGCTCAAAACTAAAAGAATCAACATTATAGTTTTTAAATACTCAGTGTGCTTTTATTCAGCTTCAGGGATTGGGAGAAGAAAGGTGTTACCTTTTTATTTAACCTTTGAATAGTTGTTTCAAATGAGTTTTTTGTCTCATTTTTACTAGGGTCTTACTGGACAGAGCTCATTCAGACTATGACAGTATATTTCGCCATCTGGATTTGGAAATGCTTTCCTCACCACAACATTCTCCAGTCAATCAGTTTGCCAATACCTCAGAAACAAATACCTCGGACAAATCTTGCTCTAAAGACCTCAGTCAGATACTAGTCAATATCAAATCATGTAGATGGCGGCATTTTAGGCCTCGGACACCATCACTACATGACAGTGACAATGATGAACTCTCCAGTAGAAAATTATATAGGAGTATAAATCGAACAGGCACAGCACAACCCGGGACCCAGACCTGCAGTACCTCTACGCAAAGTAAAAGTAGCAGCAGTTCAACACACTTCGGTATGTTTGTTTGTGATGTATATGTCTATAGAATTACTGGGTTTGTCCAGTTTTTGAGTACGTGGTCTCTTAC
>RJWT010029355.1:0-14946 GCA_004365215.1 Cuniculus paca | reverse complement strand
GCTATGTCTTCACTCCTGGAATGCCTCCATGCGGCCTGCCCTTCACAGACTTCGCAGTGGAACCACTCCTTAACGTTCAGCAGGAATTCCCAAAACCTACAGCTTTTTACAGTACAGGAGCCAGAAACCTTCAGGAGCCGGTGAAGTTTGTATAAATTAAGCCCCTGGATGTTGTCCATCGCTATGGGGCACGATCTCCATCTCTCAGAGTCCTAGAGGAAGGGAAAGCAGAAGTGGCTGATGGGTCACGTGTGTGTCCCAGTACTGTCCCCCAGGAGGGAGGGTGATGGGCTGATCAGTAGCTAGCTTGACAGAGATGCTGTGCAGGGGTGCTGGAGTTAGGGAGCAGGGTTCCAGCTGGGGCACAGGCCAGGCCTGGGGGACCCTGCGCCCATGTCTTCACTCTGGATCCCAGGCTGACAAACATCACCCCTGGAGCTGGCTGCATGACTGGATTTCCCTCGCGACCTTTGGGGAGACCAGAGGGACAGCCTTGCTGGGCTTGTAAGAGATCTGAGCCCACTTCACCTCACTGTGACCATGAGGGAAGGGGCCTGGGACAGGAGCTACACATAATTCTCTTTTGTCTTTACTGACACCTTAAAGCCAACGTTTTTCATTACTTTGGGCCACTAGGAAATCGTTTCCCATCTCAGCCCTGACTGGAGACTGGAATTCATATTTGTCAGGCAGTAGACTTCGTTTTATTCCTTCCTAGGCTGTTCCTCTGTTTACCTCGCTTTGCTCCTGGAGGACTCAGCCACTTTCACTTGCTTCAGTTGTCACCGAGATGCAGGGGCCACTGAACCAAGTTTCAACCTGCTCTACTCTGGAATTTAGCTGTGTATCCCTGCTTGCCAAACCTAGGTCTGTGCCGTGAAAAGGTCTTCAAGAGGCCCAGAATCCCACCTTGTTTCTTCCTGCAACCACCTTTCCCTGCGACTGCTTCTTCTGAAACTGTCCTTGGCCACAGGTCCTAAACCTCAGACTCACGCTCACCACCCCCACACTCTCATCTCCGTCTCTGTACCGCCTTCCAGCCAGCCACCCCTCCTACTGACCTCGTCTCTTACATCTGTGGAGCACAGAGAACAGTGCTCCAAACTGCGGCAACGTGTCCCACCTTCCAACTGTGAACTTGCCTTTGGTCCTGGAAAGGTCAGCAATGAGCCTGGATGGGGAGGAAAGGGCCATGGCTGCTACAAATCCAACTGTGATGAAACGGCTGAGAAAAGCAATGTAATGGAGAAAAGATTTACTTCGGCTAATAGCTTCAGACCGGGGTTGCTGGACCCCCTCACGGTGGGCTTGTGGCAGAAACACCACGCTGCGAGGCTGTGGCAGAAGAAGGCTGCTCACCTCACAGCAGCTGTGAAACAGAGGAGGGGGCTGAGGACCAGACACAGCCCCCAAGGTCACCCCCAAGACTCTCTCTCCAGTCAGCCCTCTCCTTTCCCAATAATGCAATCAGATTATGGTAGCATCAATGGATGAATGCATGGATGAAGTTTGAGCCCTCAGGGTTCAACCACGTCCCAAACCAAGTCCTCAAGAAAACTAAAACTAGAGTGTTATGTTTGTGTCTAGATGTTCCCCCAAACCCTTATGTGGTCATAGGGCTTTTTCAGAGGTGGCTGAATCTCGAGGGTATGATGCTGGGATCAAGGGTGTGTGATTACTAAATCAGTCCACTGATTGGTTTGGCACTGCCCTAATCTCAGTAGCCTAGACAGAGGATACAAGGTGCAGAAAAAAGCTGCTAAGGTCACCTTTCCCGGCTTGCTTTTGCTGTCTTCTGCTTGCCACAAACTCGTTCTCCTGTACATTGCCCCTCTGTCAAGCTACCTTGCCTTGAGCCAGGTGACTATGGACTGAAACCTCTACAAACTGTAAGCTAAATAAACCTTCCCCCCTTTGACTTTGGGTGTCAGGTATTTTGTCTCAGGTACAAGAGAAAAGTAACTAAGACGTGAAGATCCATTTGACTCAGTTATTCCCCATCTAGGTATCTTCCCAAAAGAGAAGCACACAAATTCAAGTTTATAGCAGCTTAATTTATAATAGCTAAATCTTGGAAACACGCTATATGCCCATCAACAGATGAATGCATAAAAAATGTGGTATTTATATTCAACAAACTTGAGGGATTTTTAGGTAAATTGATACATCTTGAGACCATAATCTTAAGTGAACTAAAAACTAAATCAGACAAATTTAAGTATTACATTGCTTCTTTTGTGTGAGAAACCCAAAGCATAAATAAGGAGCAAGAAAGAGGATAGATATTAGGAGGTAAGAAGAACTTTTTCAAATGGAAAGGGGAATGAGCAACAGCGGAGAGAAGGAAGGGGAAATGTATTTAAAGGAAAAAAGCAAGGAAAATAAAATGGAAATACAGCTTTGATAGGGAAGGGGACTGGGCTTAAAAAAAAAGAATTAAGATGTGTTACATACATGTACAAATTCCTTGTGATGAATCTGATCAGTACTCCAGTACTGGAGACATGTACTAATAAAAAATAAAATAAAATTGAATTTCAGATAAACAACAAATAAGTATTTTTTTTAGTATGACTATGTGCCATGCAATACTTAGCACATACTTACACTAAAAGTTATTTGTTGTTTATCTGAAGTTCAAATTTAACTGGGCACCCTCTATTTTTATTTGCCAGATCTGACTACACGACTCCTTACGTATCAAACTTCAAATTTGCTCGAGTGGCATATCTGCCACCTGACCTTTTCCTCCAGACTTTTCCCCTTCCTCCTTGTAGTCAGCGAATCTACTCTGAATATTAGCACTAATGTTCCACTGCTAACAGTGTTTCCCCAACTCTCACTTCACCGACTTAAATCTGACCCTTTATTAAACTTCCCTGATGCCCTGGAGTCCTGAAGAGCCCTGCAGTTGCTTATATATGGCTCCAACCTGTGCTTAATGGTGCCAAGGGCTTGGGAACAGAGAGGGCCAGAGAGGGCCAGGAAATACACTCATCCTCAGGAGAACTGGGTGCCTCACCTGGGCAGGAGCCTGGCCAGCATCCTGCAGAAGGGGGGTGGCCTGGGCTTCGGCTAACCTGAGCAGGAAGCTCAGAGGCTTTGTGCCTGGCTCCAGAGAAAACCCCTCCCTCCTGGCAAAGGCAGCCTCTTCACAGAAAAACTCAGGCTGCGAAGGCAAACTCGACATTTATGAAAAACCCATAATTGCAGTGGGGAGAAGGCCCTCCCTCTGCTCTCTAGGGCCCCCCAGGCTTCCTTCTCTGGGCTGAACACCCCAACTGCTACAGCCATGCCCACTGGCAGGGTTTGTGGAGCTCACTGTCCATCCTGGCATTCTCAGGTTGACCTACCTAGCGCCTGACAAAGCAGGCACAGAACGTAACCCCACGTGCTCAGGACAGTCCCAAGGCCCAGCCAAGAGCAAAGGCACCACTTCTCCACTTCCTGAAGCCCCAAGCTTCCTAGAAGCCACGTGAGGGTGATTTAGGTACCTGTCACCCTCTCTTCCTAGGGCTCAATTGTTGTGTGTGATTCATCAAAATCCATCCCCAAATCTTTGTCTCATGAATTGTGAGGCTAGATTTGAGCTGACCTATACTGTACCTGAATTTTTGTGAGGGGAAGAGGTTCTTTTACACGTTGCCCCCAGGATTTCAGCACGTAGCAACATTCGAAACCTGCCTCTGCCAGCTATTAATCTGCCACCTCGCGCTCCCTGGAAGTCTGACCTGAGTGTCCCACCCTGGGCTGTTTCACTAGAGACCTCCCTAGGTGCGTCCTGAGAGCAGCAGTCACAAGTTCATCTCCAGCTAAAGAGCTGGGTGGGATGTTTCTTCCTTTAAGAAAAGCAATAAAGAAATGTTCACCCTGGGAAAGGAAAACCAGGCAGTGCTCAGAGCCAGGGAGAATCTATGGGTCAGGTGCAAGCACTCAGGACCCAGGAATCCTTGGGCAGGCGGACTGCATGCACCAGGAGCAAGTGGAGACGATAGTTCTTTCCCGGGCATCCTGCGGATCGATCCTGCAGCAGCCTCACAAGTTGCATCCCCATCACTCACGGATGCAGCTGGTCTTCCTTCCTTCTTCTCTCAGAAGTAGAACTGCATGCACAGACGCCTCCCGCACTGTACCTGGGGCGCCGCGCCTAAGGTTCCTTCCTTCCACCCACTCCTCACCAATAATGCAAATCTTTCAGCTCCTCTTTGCTCCCCCAGCATGTTGCTAAGTTACGGAAGATAATAAGGGCCACGTTTGGGGGGCTCATTACAATTCCAGTCACGGGGCTTGCTTTCTCCCTTTTCTTTCTTCCCCCAGACTAGACAGGAGGGAAAGTGCTTGTTAAACTGTAATGTGGCAAAACCTTCTGTTTTGGGGATGGGTAGCAGAGGTGGGGTGCCTGGTGGGGTGCCTTGGCTCTTGCAAAATGCACAGTTGAGCATCCACTGCAGAAATCCACAGAATGCTTACTTGGATCCTTGCTTTGCTTTAAGGAGAATGTTTGAAAAGCCCCTGGCCCAAGAGAGGGACTGAGTGGTTAAAACTCCCCTTTCCAAAGTAGTAAAGGGAGTAGCTGTCATTGCCCTCTGGCTGAACGCAGCATGACAAGCCAGCCAGCGCAGGCATCGCGCCCAGAATGTGCCTCCCTTGGCTTTTCTAAGCAACCCTTGCAGGGCAGATGAGAAGAAAACCAGGCTTTAATCTACTCTGATTCATGGTATTGAATTCATGGTACTGACACCTCTGATACTATTTTGTGTGCAAGTGATAGGGAGGACAGGCCGAGAAATGTAGGGAATACTAGGGAACTTCCAGCTGCCTGCAGCTGTAGAGAGAGCCAACCCTCTTCCCTCCCGGGTAGTCCCAGCCCTAAGGCCACTCAAGGTCCTGGTCATGCCCCATCCCTCCAAAAGAGGCCCCTGGGTTTAGACAAACCCAGCTTTCCTGTGACTGCCCAAGCTTGTTTGGGACTCATGGTCCCAGTTTTCTCACACTGTGTGAGGAGGCAGAACTCACACCTGACTCCTGGGCAGGGCAGGCTGCTGGGCCCTGTACCCTGAGGGTACCTCGAGCTGGTGTCAGTCACTGGCAGGCAGGAGGGCTGTGTCTGCCCTTGGGCATCCACTTTCAGTTACCTAGGAGCCCTTCATCTGCTGGTTTGGAACTCACTTAGTCACAAAATTGCTTACTCATCAGTGCATACCTGTGATCCCAGGGCTATCCAGGTGAGGGGTTGAGGCAGAAGGATCACAAGTTCAAGCCCAGCCAGAACAATTTAGCGACTTAGTGAGATTCTGTTCAAAAACAAAAGGGCTAGGGATGTAGCTTACTAGAAGGCCCTGGGTTCAATCCCCAGTACTACACTAAATAAATATATAAAAACAAAAGCTGTTTATCAATGCCATTTTCTTTAGTTTGGAAGCACCTCCAGCTTGGAGAAAAGGGCTCATCTCTTCTGGCGTCCATAAAGAAATTTTTAATCAAGTGAAATTTGTATCCGTGGGTAGAGGCTATGATTTGTAGTCTACCTTGGAAGGCTTGGGAGACTTACCAATAAGCATTTAGATTTATAATCTGAAGGCCAGAGAGGAAAAATGACTGTAAATACCTCCTCTCTCTCCCTCACTATCCCTCTCTTTCTCCTTTTCTCTCTCTCTCTTCCCCTCCCCCTCCTTCCCTCTCTTTTTTAAGATCCTATCTTGCTGTGTAGTTCAGGTTGACCTCTGACTCACCATGTTTCTCAGGCTGGCCTTGAACTTGTGATCCTACTGCTTCAGCCTCCTGAGTACTAGGATTATAAGTATGCATCACCATTCCAACCTTCTATTCTTATAAAATTATAAAATATAGAGGTCTGCAGAGAAGGCAACTCTTTTATACTGAGAGTTTTTAGAAGATTTTGCTGTTGCTGTCTTTATAGGGAATAATGCAAAAAAGATCTCATTTATTTCAGCTGTAGTTGAACACAGGAACTTCCCTGGTGGGAAGGCCCTGTCACCACCAGGTGATCTCTCCAAAACTCTCCCAAGGCCCTGTCACCACCAGGTGATCTCTCCACCAGTGACACAGCCCCTTACCCTGCAGCATGGCGACGTGCGCTATTTTAGGAAGGCAGAGATAGCCATTGCTAAGGCGCACCTTGCAAATCACAATGAGCTCAGCATTAGGGCAGGGCAAATCCCACATGGGCTGCAGGGTAGCCGTGTGGTCCGGAGCGCACCCTTTCTGAATCTCCGAATCTTCACTCGTTGAACAGATGTTGAGTTGTAGCTTGCACAGATGCATTTTAGATCCTGCATGTAAAGTAATGCACACTGAGCTTGGTAGACAGCAGATACGCAGTAGATACAGATGACATGTTCGTTATTAGTCCAGGTTCCTACCGATACGTATGGAGAAAGGCAGGGCTGCTAGCCTGAGCCGCGTCCCATCAGTACCTCCTGGCTTGACCCGAAGAGAGCAGCAGTGCCAGCGAACAAGGCTGGGCAGCTTACTGTACCATGGTTTGTGTGCTGGAAGGGGGTGGCAGCCTGGGAAACAGCACGAAGAAAGGGTGGCTGCACCTGGTGGGAACTGAAGCAGACAGAGGAGTGAGCTAGTGGCCTGTCAGCAGCACCCAGTGGTTTTAGAAACATAAGTGTGTAACTTTTCAAGCAGCAGGAAGAACAAAATTGATAGTATCACGCCGTCGATGTGCATTGGGAGTACGATACACTTATAACAACTATATTTTCACAAGTACACACATATCCAAGGACATATGTCACATGTCCTGGAATAAACGCTTCAGTGTCGATGTTGGGAGAAGGACCAATAGGTGTGTGGATGACGTGGAAAAAAAAGCAGAATGGATTGCTGGAGAACTTTGTATAATTAGGCCAAACCTTCACTCTATGTAAAACAAAACAAAAAAAGGTAGTAGCTTCTAATATGTGTCTGGCTAATCTACTTAAAAGACTCTAATCATCATTAACTGGGCGTGGTGGTGCGTGCCTGCAAACCCAGCACTTGAGAGGCCGAACCAGGAGGATTGCTGAGAGTTCCAGGCTAGGATTTTCACTTACTGTTACTCCAAACGCCTAGCATAACACCTAAGCATACCCAGGCAAGAGATCAATGTTGAATGAATGGGTAAAGCAAAACATATTTATGTAAATGCAGAACTTTTCATCCTGCACTTACTCAAGGTTGACAGATCCCTGGGAAGGGGGACAGAGAATGCGCAGCGCCTCCCAGGAGGCAGACAAGTTTGTAGGAGAGGAGGTGGTAAGAAAAGAGTTTGTGGGAGCTGGTTCTCCAAACTTCAGGGTGCTGGTTTACTCTTGGGAGGGAGGTAAGATTTAAGAGAAACAATTTCAGAGCAACCCACCAGGGCACATGCGAAATAAACAAGGGCCTTGGGGTTTCTGAACTCTATAGAACGTGAAAGGAGGTGGCTCCTGCTCTGCTTTGTGACTTCCAGGGTATGGTACACAGCATGTCATGCAATAAAATTGATACTCTGTGACATCAAGGTCACAGGCCAAATCCCAGACCTAATTGCAAATTGAAGGGGAAATTACCTTCTGAAGTGACAGACGGCGCGCCAACGCTAATGGAGTCCACATTCTCAGCTGTAAATGTGTGCACAAAGAACCCGACTCCCCACTACCGTGCTCTGTGTTTACATGTGAGAGTGCACCACTGGCATGTTACTCATTCTTCTTCAACGTTCACCCTTTTGTTTACTGCATCTGAGATGATCCCCCTTTAAATTAGTATATGTTTACTCTACATAGAAAATAGATTCATGGTTGGCACATGTGTAGTGCATTGATTTTCATGTTATTCATTTTGAAGCAATGAGGTGTATGATAGGGGCGAGTGACTCGGCTCCTGCAGCATATCAATGCCTCATTTTAATCTCCGATGAGGAGCTGGCATCCACTTAATCTCTTCCAGGTCTATTCATTCCATAGCAGGAGACTCTCAAATTTTCTGTAATGTCCCCTGCTATTTATTTATAGGTCTAAAACTTCTTGGGGTAGCATTTAGTAATTTTGTTGTAGGCACTTCTGTTTTGACATATAGTCAGTTGAAAGAAATAAATGGCAGAGATTAACTTTGGGGCTAAAAGGGTTTGGGATTTAAATTTACCTGTTTTAGATAAGGAACTCAAGAAGTGAAATTTTTAGAATTCTTGATTCAGTTTCTCAATTCTCCTTCAGTTTGGCAGTACTGACTTTTTAATATGAAATTGCTCATTTCTGTTGCTATTTATGGTTTGAGATACTGGTGTTTAAAAATAACTACAAATCAATTCCTGAGCAAGGAAAGCTGTTAGATCTTAATGTGAGAGCCTGAGCACCTCCAGGGAGATACTGCTTGGGGAGGCAGGCTGACTTTGTGACTTATTGTAAACAGCATGTGAAAATGCAGAGAAGCAGGAGCCCCACCCAGGGTCAGAAGCAGGGTCCAGAGGGGCAGCAGGAAGTAGGGAGCTGGAGATCAAAAGGTGCAAAGTTGCATTTATGTAAAATGAATAAATCCAAAGACGTCATCAACAACATTCTAAGAAAAAGAAAGAAAGAAAGAAAGAAAGAAAGAAAGAAAGAAAGAAAGAAAGCAAGCAAAAAGCAAAACCAAAGACGCTCAAGTGTGTTGTACACATAAAATGGCACAGTATTTGCACACATCCTTCTGTGTACTTTAAGTCATCCCTAGGTGATTTCTAACACCTAACGGTATGTAAATGCTATGTAAATAGTTGTTAATCTGTATTATCTAGGGAATAACGATGAGAAAAAAGCCAATATGTGTTGAGTACAGATGCAGTTTTTTCCCCTGAATATTTTCAACCTATGGTTTCTTAGATCTGAGATGACAAGCATGTTAATTTGCTTAACTGTAGCAATCACATCACTATATACGTGTATGGAGATAACTATATCAAAGTATTATGTTACACACCTTAAACATATACAATTAAAAAAAGAAGTAGGCCAGGAAAGACCCAGACACCATGGTTGAGGAACACTCCCCAAATCCACAGGAACCCCAGCTGCAGAATCAGTAGCATTGGCCTATCTAACTCATCTCATGTCAGCATTATCAGCTGAAGCTTCCAGAGAGGCTCTCTGAGAGCAACCAGTAACTATATTTATGAGGAAAGTCCAGCCCAAGTCTTTTGAATGGAAAAGTCCAGATCAGCAATCTCTTCCCTCTCTCTGTTTCTGGCTCCTGTCCAAGGCACTGTGCAAGTCAGAGTGCTCTTTTCAAAGAGTAACTCAGATCATGCCAACCCTTCCTCCACCTCACCTTGGTTTATTCCTTCAATAGTTTCTGAGAGTTCTTGGAATGCAGATAAAGCCCCACTGTGATTTACATGGAATCAGGTGGGATGGTCTGGTCCCTCTTTATCTCTCCAATCTCATTTCATACTCTGTAGCCTCACTGGCCCTCTAGTTCTCTTACACTATGGCCTTTTGCACACATGGCTATTGTCCATGGGACACTTTTCCTCCCGTCCTCTACTCCCACCTACTCATCCTTTGGTTCTCAAATCTATACCAGTTCCTCTGGGAATCCCTCAATTCGCTGTTTATATCAAATCTAATGGTAGGCTTGCAACACCCCACACTTCCCCTTGGAAGACCTGCCTGTTGTAATTTCACAATTATTGGGCAGAAACTTGATGGGCTTTCCCTCTGGATGTAAACACCAAGGAGGCAGAGGCCATGCCCGCCTTGCATATTATATTTATAGTACTCAGAAAAAGTAAGTCAAGATTCAGGAGATATTTACTGAGAAGCTGACAGAATGGCTAAAGGAATGAAGGAGTATGCAAACCAGGACTGAACCTGTGTCACAAAATTGGGATGACAGACTTGGAGTAGGGGTGGGACAGTTGCTTGCACTGGTGGGCAATTGACCTCAAGATCATGGCTTTAAGAATATGACTTTCAGATTAAGATGATAATTATTTCCCGCACAGTAACAACAAATAACCCCATATACCTGCTGAGCACTGTGTGGGGAGCCTCACATACGTAAGTGTTAGAGGTTAAGTACACAGATCTGAAGTTACACTGAGTGCTATGGTAAAGATCTTGAATGTCCCTCAAAAGCCTGTGTGTTAAAGCTCTGTTCGTTACTAGATTGTGGTGCTATTTGAAAGTGGCAGATCCTTTAGGAAGTGAGGAGGAAGTTAGGTCACTGGGACACTCCCTTAAATGCGGTATTAGGACTCCAGCCTCACTCCTCCTTTCCTCCCGAGCCGTCAGTCTGATGTGAGAAGCCTGCTTGTGTCTGCCATGCCATACTGTGCAAAAACGAGGCTAAGTGACCATGGACTGAAATCATGAGCCAAAATAAACCTTTCTTCTTTTTAAATTGATTATCTTAGCCATTTGTCACATTGATGGAAAGCTGACTCACATACTGGGTTAGAAGTGTGGCTCCACTGTGCACTAAAAATGCATACTTAAGCAAATTCTTGAAGTGCCCCTGCATCAGTTTCTTCATTGGTAAAATGGGCCAATAATAATATTTACGTTACACCATTCATTGTGAGGATAATTGGGCCAACACATATTTAGCCTTTGTAATAGTCTTTGGCACTAGCAAACACTGAAAATATCATAGCTGTTATCATTATCCCTATTTCAAACATCAGGAACTGGGATCCAGTTAATCTGATAAACTCATTTCAAGTCCACCAGTTTTAGATGGCTGAGTCAGCACTCAAACCAAGGCATGTCTGGCTTCCACGCTTGTTTCTCTTGATCCTGTGTGGTTAGAACTCAGGCAGCACTCAGCCACTAGGCTGAAGGGCTTTGGTTTTCACAGAGGAGCTAGATGGGACAGCCATAGTCTGAGATCAGGTCACAGGAGCACATGAAGGCAGTCACAGTGCTCTGATACAGATGCCCAGGCAGAGATCAAGTTTCAGGTACCACAGTAGAGCACATACGGAGAGCTGGGACCAGGGAAACTCCATCAAAACTCATGATGGAACAGTACACTATAACTTACTTCTGCCAGGTAACATAACAGTGCCTGGTGATCAACCATTCCCCACCCTTCTCTGCCTCTACTTCCTTCAGCCCCTGGTAACCACCATTCTACCATCAACTTCTATGAGGTCAACATTTTTAGATTCCACACATAAGTGAGATCCTTATGTCTGGCTTATTTCACTAAACATAATGACCTCTAGTCCTATTCATGTTGTTGCAAATGATAGAGTTTCAATTTTTTTATGGCTGAATAGTATTTTGTTGTGTATTTGCATGTTAAGATTTGGATCTAGAATGGCCATGAAAAGACATGTGTTCAGAGATGGAAGGTGGCTGCATCGTTAGGATGCTTAGCTGACTTGTTTTTAGGAGGCAGGGCCTCGTTGGAGGTGGGTCACTTGGTGTGTGACTTGGAAGAATGTGTCTCCCTCCCCAGCTGCTCAGCTCTCCTCTGCTTCCTAGGTACCATGATGTGAGCAGCTTTCTGTATCCAGACCTTTCCACCATGCCTTTTCTACCTTGGAGCCAGCTGACCATGGACTGAAAATGTGAGCCAAAACAAACCCCTCCTCCTTTAAGTTGTGGTTGTCAGAGACAACAAAGTGACTACAGCACTGTATAGTACATTTTCTTTACAATTCAACTGTGCATGGGTGCATAGGTTGCTTCCGTATCTCAACTATGATGAATAGTACCACAATAAACACAGGAGTACATGTGTCTCTTCAGTGTGCTGATTTCCTTCAGTTCCTTTGGGCATGTATCAAGTCCTGGCATTTAATTGTACAGTAGGATGATTACAGATCATTATAGATGATGTATTGCTTATTCAAACAAGCTAGAAAAAAGGATTCTGAATGTTTTCACCACAAAGAAATCACAAATATTTGAGAAGCTGGATATGCTTACCCTAATTTGAACCTTATGCAATATACAAGGGGTGATCAAAATATACAGTGAATGTTTAAATTAAAAAATTTACTGTAGTAACAGACACATTGCCATTAATCTCCCTCAGAATTCTCCCCTTTGCTTCAAATAAACTTACCTACCATTCCTGCCACTTTCTGAAGCAGTTCTAAAGGTTCTCTCTCATGTCGTTACAGAGTTGTGACTTTTAAAAAATACAGTGATACTGCTGTTGAATCCCTTCCAAAGGAAAGGTGGTTGTTGTGGTTGATACATTGTGTCAACTTGTGAAGTTTAGAAGTTTAACTGAGAGACTCAGCAGAGAGCCAGGGTTCTTACTTTGTAAATATCCTCATCCTGTGCAAAGGAGGGCAAGGAGATTTTGTGAGTGCTATACCCAACTTGAAGGGAGGATGGTAGCCTATGTACAATATAAGGGTGGAGAGGAGGCTTGTTTCCCCCTTTTTCGCTCTGGCTGCTGCCTTGAAGAGTTGACCCAATGCCATGGTACCTTGCCTTGGAGTCAGCTGATTATGGACTGAACCCTCCACAAACAGTGAGCTAAATAAACCTTTCCTGTCTTCATTTTGGGTGTTGGTTGTTTTTGTCCCAGCAGTGAAAGAAAAGTAACCAAGACAGAATTTGGTACCAGGAGTGGGGCCATTGCTGTGACCATACCTGACCATGTGGTTCTAAAGCCCTTGGGAATGCCTTGTGGGAAGAATTTGGAAAGGTTTGGAGATGTCACCTGAAAGAGTAGCCTTGTAACAGCTTAGGCTGTTCTGTAGGGGAGATTCTGGTCAGAGCTCAGGGGACCAGAAGGCTGATAGAAAGCCTTCCAGTAAAGACCAGGCTCCAGAGGTTTTTGCTGGAAAGGACTGCATTGGTTGTCGGAGTCCAGATGATGTGTGTTATGCCTTGGCAGAAAGTTTGCATTTTGCTCATGTCCGGAGACTTTGCCTGAGATTAAGAGTAAGGATGGTGGACTAATTAATCTGGCAAAAGAAATTTCAAGGCAGTCAAATGTTAAGGCCATGGCATGGCTATTGTTGGGGGCTTTTAGCCAGATTTATGTTGTGAATCAAGAGCAAAGAGCTCAGCAGGGTAATTTAAAACATTGTGAGTTTGGCCAGAAAGGAAGCTCCAGTAAAGTTGTGGACTATAAAGGTAGAACTGAGACCTCAATTGCTGAAAAGGAACAGAAAAATAAAGGTGGCCTGTGGGCATCACAGGAAGAGACAGCAGGTCCCCATATTTTGCAGCCTCAAAACTGAAAAAATGAAAGACTTTGCTTAGAGGAGAAAGCTGCAGAGCATCATGTTCCAGAATGGTGGCAGAGGCCCCACAAGGTTCCAGAATGGCGGTGACATAGAGAATCTGTTCCTTGCAATCAGGTTCAGAGTGCCTAGCAATCCAGGCACTTGACCCCCACAGCCAAGAGACAGGAAAGCCTGGCTACTGCTCCAGCTAGCAGCAGACCTCAGTATCATTCACTTGGTGCTGGTTTTAGGCATATGCAGAATGCATGAGTTCTGAGGTTAAGGCAGCTTCCACCCCAATTTCAGAAGGCCTGGGGGGTCAGGCAGTGTGCCCCTGAGAGGGAAGTGTGTGAAGCTGTGTGAAGCCAAAGGTGCAATGGAGAACCCAGAAGTTTTAAAAAAAATCCAGGAACGTGGATCATCTAAGGAAAGCTGCAAAGATTGAGCAGAGCAAGCCCAAGAATGAAGTGGTGGGAGCTAAAACCACCAGAAGTACCATAGGGGTAGAACCACATCTTTGGAAATGCTTTGCAGCTCACTGTTTGCCACAGATTGCTTCAGCAATCTGGATAAGCAATTACAGGACTTAACATTTGCCCTGCTGGATTTTGGACTTGCTTTTGTCCCAATTCTTTGTACCCCATTATTTGTAACTTTTGGAATAGTAATGTCTATCTTGTGCCATTGCATGATGGAAGTGCTTAACTTTGTTTTCATTTGTTCAGGGATATGCAGCTAGAGTTTGCCTTCCGTGTTGGAGGAGACTTGAGACTTGAACTTTTCTGCAATGCTAAAACTGTTAGGACTTTGGCAACTCTTGCAGATGGACTAAATGCCTTTTGTGTAAAGGGATGTACATGAGTCTTTGGGGGGCCAAGTACAAAATGTTATCTTTCTAATGTAATATAATGTTGATAGACTTGGTGCTGGTTCTTAAGGATTGTTAAACTGTTATAATGTTCAAGTTGCAAAATGCTAAGAATAAGCACGTCTTGTATCTGGAAACCTGTTTTAAAGAAATGTGTCTAGAGAGCCAGGGTTCTTACTTTGTAAACATCCTCATCCTGTGCAAAGGAGGACAAGGAGATTTTGTAAGTGCTACACCCACCCCGAAGGGATAGTAGTGGTGGCCTATGTACAATATAAGGATGGTGCAGAGGCTTGTTCCCCCTTTTTGCTCTGGCTGCTGCCTTGAAGTGTTGCCCCAGTGCATGCCACCCTGCCTTGGAGCCAACTGATTACAGACTAAAACCTCCACAAACAGTGAGCTAAATAAACCTTTCCTTCCTTCATTTTGGTTGTTGGGTGTTTTTGTCCCAGCAACGAAAGAAAAGTAACCAAGGCAGTGTCTTTTAAAAACATTATAGAGTATTCTAGCCCACCTTATTCACTAGGTCTGGCACCATGTAACTTCTGGTTCCTTCCCAAAATCAAAATGACCATCAAAGATAAATGTTTTGAATCAGTTCAGGACATCGATGCACTCAAACAGAGCAACTAAAGACTCACAAAAGAGGACTTCCAGAACTGCTTTTTAAAGTGGCAAGAGCAATGGGATAAGAGTGTTCAAAGCAGACTTCTGGCAAAATGGTGGAGTGGTGAGTAGCAGAAAAAGAACCTTTCCAAGTTTTGGTGTCCAGACCCTGGAATAAAGCAACATGAGGAAGAGAAGGAAGAGAGAAGTGGGTCCCATGGACACAGGAAGTATCTGAACTGAGACTTGAAGCCCATGGAGAAAGATAATTCAGGAATTCAGCAAAAATAAAAAACCCAGGGGTGGT
>RJWT010029354.1:0-14946 GCA_004365215.1 Cuniculus paca | reverse complement strand
GTCTCCTGACCTTGTCTGGCAGCTACAGGGTCATACTCTTTTCCATCGTAGTTTGCATCAAAAAACTTCTTGAACCACTGAACAAATTCAAAATTGTCCTGAAACTTTCCTTTTACTAATTTATCCACAGGAATTATTTTGTCAACACCCATCCTTTTAAAACCTGCTTGTAGTATTTTGAAATTCTGGATATATTCATATTCTAGCTTAGCTTGGAATTTCACTTTCTTCAAGGCAATGGAGCCAGGGAAGAGCATGTCCATAAACTGACAATAGGCAGCCCCTGAGCACAACTGTTCGATCTTTGTCAGACTCAACTGCAGAGACTCATTGATCCAGGCCAGCATGTCATGTCGACTTAGATTATCACTGGTGGCCGACATTGAATACACGTTCACTGCCGTCTTCAGCTCACAGGGGAACCGCTTCTACTGCTCGCGCCCGGCTCAGGTTCCGTCTTCGTCTCCGAAAAGCCAGGATTAGAACCAGAACCTCTGATTCACAGTCTCTGCCCACTGTACCACAAAAAGTAGGCTGGAAGGTACTTGGGTTCATGGTTCTTTGGGAATACAAATCCACATTTCCAAAACAAACAAACTAGAAATGGGCCTCTTTCAATGCAGACAATTTGAAATCAACATGAAGCACTTACTTTTTTAACTATTCTACAAGGTTCTATGTGGAGTTCTACCAAAAGGAAAAAAACAAGCAAGACATCTCATGTTGAGATGTATACATGCAAGGGAGCAGACAAGGAAGAGCAGCACGAAAGTTTAGTCTGCAGAGATGTCAGAGTCCCTCCGGCTGGAAAGCAGGCCTGGCTATCTGCCATAGGAGAGCTGGCCTCTCCTCGTGATATTATTGCACCTCCGCATACCGATGCATTTAGCCTTGATTCAGCAACTCTGTGAAACTCAGGATTTGAAACAAACTAGGAGCCCTCCTGGGAAGGCACCAAGAAGGGAAGGCACTAAAAGGTACTAAGTCACTAGTCCTTCCCCAGGGCTCAGCTGCTCAGTACACAGTGACACCACACACACAAACACACACACACACACACACACACACACACACACACACACACACACACACACACGGTAGCTCAGAGGCCTCGTCGAGGAGTTCCTTCTGAGGTGCCGGCTCAATTGAAGAGTTAGAAATGAAAAGGCTCTGTGATGGAATACTTGCCTAGTATAGATAAGGCCCTGCACAGCTAAGAAAAAAAATCAAAACAACCTCCTTGTTTCTTCCATCCAACTCTGACACCTCCCAAAGCTCAGAGCACCTCAAATCTGGTGCTGATCTGGGCATGGTGGTGCACACCTGTAATCCCAGACTCAGGAGGCTGAAGCAGGAGGTTCACCACGAGTTCAAGGCCAGCCTGCACTACACAGTGCCAGCCTGAACTACATAGCGAGGCCTGTTACCAAAAAAGAAAAAAAAAAAAAAAAAAAAAGAGGGTCACAATCTGAGCCCAGCCTGGGTAACTTAAGAGTTCTTGCCTCCTTATCTAGAGAGAAAAAAAAGGACTACGGTTGTAGCTCACTGCAAAGGCCTGGATTTGATGCTCAGTACTGGAAAAAACAAACAAAAAAATCTGATAGAGGCTGTCTCCTTTGTGGCAGGTTCAGCTGTCTGCCTTCAAGCTTCTCTGAACGTTTTTCACTCATGGCTACCTTCCTCTTTTATACATACTAGTCTGTCTGGAACCCTCTTTCTCTCCAGCCTATCTTGCTCACTCCTCATTCTTCGAGTTTTAACCTCTGACAAGCAACTACTGCAAAAGACAAGCAACCCCATTCCAGCTGCCCTGTGCCTTTGCAGGCCTCAATACTTGCACTCTTTATAAAATACGGTGATTGTTTATTGACTCTCCTGTATTTCAGGCTGTGCATTACACGGTGGTTTCCTAAGATGTCTTCATTGTGCCCTGTACACAGTAAGTCCCGTGTCTGCTAAGTGAGGGCTGGGTGCTGTTCACACCAGCCAGGCAGAGCTGCACATATTCCTGCCCTGGTCACAGAGTCCCTTTTACCTCCTGAGGTGTCTCTGATAACAGCAGGGGGGCTGGCACCAGGGTGGGGTCCAGCATTTGGTCCCAGATCAAAGCACTGTGGGTCCTGTGTGGCCAACCACTCACCTGACTGCAGACTCCCTCTTTCTGGTGGCATCTGTGATGTGCACAGGGAGGGTGTTAATAGAGAGCGAAGCAAGGCCACTCAGAGAACGACTCCTGGGCAGGGGTGTAGCTGGTGGCTGTAGGGATCCCTAGAAGAAAGGAAGGCTAGTATTGGTGCAACAGCATGCAGTACTGGTTTCTGTCTTAACGAGGATTCAATTTCAATCAAAAACTGAAAACGAGAATCTTCGTTTTTCTCCTGGGAATAAGGCAAGGATAGTGAGACTTCAAGGCTAGCAACCAGGCCAAGACTTGGATATATCCTCAAGTTTTCAATCAAATGAGAAGAGTTCTTCAGAACTGGTATAAGGATATGAGCAGTTGATCTCAATTCTCAGCCTCCCGAACCTGCTTGGACTTTTTCTTTTTTTGGTCTTTTTGAGTCAGGGTCTCACTCTGCAGTTCAGGCTGGCCTTGCACTCACTTTGTAGCCCAGGCTGGCCTCAAACTCACAGTGATTCTCCTGCCTCAGCCTCCCAAGTGCTGGGGCTTGGACTTATTTCTGTAAAACCCCTCTAGAGAGAGGAACAAAAGGGAGTTTTCCTGTGTGGATGTGTTTATAACTGAGTTGGCATTTTGTTGTTGTTTTGTTTAGTGAAAATGAAGACGTCACGAAAAGTGGTTTGGGGACACCTGGGCCCAACCTGTATCTCAGGCCTCAGGCCTGACCCTCCCACAGCTGCCTGGGCTCTCACCCTTCTCCCTCTGGTGGCTGCAGCATCACAGGACCGTGGAGGGCGGTGCAGGCTGGTGGTCCTCAGCAAGAAAGGTTTGTTGTGAGTGGGCTCTTGGGGTTCCCTTCTCTTGGCAGCTCTCCTTTGGAAGGCCCTGTAGAGGGCCTCGTGGTCAGGGATGACGGGATTCACCCGAGGCTGGAATCTAAAGTTGGTCTGCAGGAAGCTGAGCATCTTCTCCTGAGTACGGGCAGCCGTGCGAGGCTGCGGATCTGGCCGGCTGCTAGAGGCGGCGAGAGGGGAGGAGGCCTTGTGCAGCGTGTCCAGGGCCCGCATCTGGATGCGAATTTTCCTGAACAGCTCGGCTTCTGTGGAGAAAGTAAGAATGCTGATGGGTGAGGGGAGACCAACATTCACCCTGAAAGGTCTGAAAAACTTCCCCACCTTGAAGTGCTAGCAGTACTGTGCTGACGCCGGCTGTGAACCCCCGGGAATTCTGTGAGCCTGTTGACACCATGTGGGAGGTCTGCAGTTAGCAACCATAGGAGTGAGAATGGCAAATATGACAAAGCAGTTTGCTGTTTTTCTTTTCTGGAGTGCTCATGAATACACACTGGCCCGGACACCACTGCTGCGGCAATCAGGCTATGCGCACAGCTCCTGGCAGCACTTACGGAGCACTTTGTAAACCCCTTCTTCAGGGCAAAGCAGAAAGAAGCTGGCCTGCCATCTGCCCTCTCCCAAGCCCCCTGGTCTCTGAGAAGGGACACCAGCCAACCATTCCCTTTGCCCAACTAATCCTGCTGCCTCTTCCTCTCCTCTCATCAGTCACAGGCTCTCTATTTCCTCCTCTTGAACTTCTCCCCAGCCCCTATTTTTCACTGTCCCTCAGCTTCATAATTGCTCAACTGTGAATTTCTAAAATGACCTCCTATGTTTCCCCCAAAACAAGACCTTGCTCGGCGGCTACTCTGTAAGGCAGGTAGGGCAAGGATAAGTTGGCTGGGGCTGGCATTTTTCATCTCTAGTTTTTAAGGCTGATTATTTTCTGGCTAGGTCTTATTTTTAGGGAAAGAGGGTATTAGATCAACATCCACCCAGTTTTGCCACCCTCTCATTATCCATGCAACTATCAGAGTGGCTGTTTGGAACTGGTCATGAGCCACTCTACTTAAAGGCTGTCAGTGGCTCTCTAGTGCCCTTCGAACAAAGTCCAAACTCCATGGGTGACCCATGAGGCCCCTCAGAACAAGCCTGGGGGTCCCCCTTTTCATTCTACCTCTTCTCTGACCTCTCAGCTTACCTCCATGCCATATCTCTGCCTGCCCCCTTCTTTCTGTCTTCATCAAATTAACCATGGCTCCTCTTTCACCAACTCCCCCCTGGTGCTCACTTTCTTGAGATCGTTCCTGGGCTACTCCCCCTTTCACACCCCAAGTTAGCCCCTCACAGAACTCCCAAGATTCCCATTAACCCTTGCATATGAGGTATCCCATCAGTAATTATCTGTCTCTTATCAGCCCCGCTCTGTGTCTACAAACTCCACATCTAGTTACTCATCACAGAATAGCGCCTGGTGAGTTGCACATTAAGACCGAAGACTGAGCTATACTTTTTGTTTTTCCTGAGGTTCTGGGGGTGGAATCCAGAGTCTCACACATGCAAGGTGATTGCTCTGCCACCAAGCTACATCCTCATACCCCCAGAGAACAATACCTTTTGAAACATGTAGATAATTTCAGTGACTTATAACTACCTCACCAAGATGAGGGAGGCATTGGGAGCTTTCCTAGGGGCAGGTGGCCAGAAGCGACACTCGCCTTGGCAGTCCTGGGCGTCTCATGGTCTCGGCTCCTGTACTTGTGCTGGCACAGAGGCCTTCACACGAGTGCACTGCGAGAGCTCACCAGGACACACCTTGGGGATCACGGTAGGGCCGCCCGCAGGCTCCCTAACCTCCCTCGTGGCTGCACCGAGGTGCGGCCTCCAGCGGGTCCACTGGAACAGCTTGTCTCCAGGCCAAGTTAACTAAATCCCTGCAATGCCTCTGGTGTCCCCAAGCAGCAGGTGGCAATGTGGCAAGGATGTCTTTACCTTCAAGTTTGTCCCCAAGGGCTGGCTCCAGAACAGACTTTGGGATCCTTCGGGTGGTTTTCTTTTGGGGGACCTTGGCCTTATCCGTGGCAGCCAAGTCTCTCTGTTGAGCAGCTTCCTTCCGCTGCTCTTCCTTCTCCAGGAAGCTGAAGGGCTTCAGGGATGAGAGGAGCAGTTCCTTCCTCTTCTGGATCCCTGCCTGCCTCCGGGCCTCGCTGCGCTCCACGATCTCCTGGTAAAGGGGCAGGTAGACGTGTGCTGGCACAGGCTGTGCCCGGAACTGCCGGTGGCACTCGGCCTCCTCCTGGCCCTGCCTCTGGGCCTGCTGCCTCTCCTGCTCAAAGGAAGCAGGCGAGGCCAGCCACTGGGCTTTCTTCTGCGCCTCGCGCAGCGTCATGTGGAATGGCCGAGGGACGGTGATGGAAGATGCCCAGGAGCTGATGCTTCTGTGCCGGGAAGGAGGCCCACAGCCTGAGGGTGGCTGGGCCTGGGCCCTGGGGATGTCACAGGGAAGGCTGCTCAGGGAACTGCAACGTCTTGTGGAGTCGCACCTGGGGGAGAAAGCGGATTGGTGTGTAGAAGACAGGGCAGTCAGGAGGCCTGGCTGCTCTCTCGTCCTCTTCCCTCGGCCACCCTGCCAGGCGGCTCACAGCCCACCTCTCGGCCAAATCTCACAGCCCCACAGGCCTCCCTCCTCCCATGGGCAATTCTAGCTGCCCATGGGGAGTTCGTTTCAAAACTGAGCCATAAACTGCCAGTCTGCACTCTGTGTTTGTATATGAGAGAGAAACTGCAATGGGGCAGAACAGGAACTCAGGGTCAGAGCCAAGTTAAAACCTTGCTCCAGACACTCAAGTTTTGCATTTCTTCAGATGTAAAATGGCAAAAATAATATCCATTTGCAAGGCTATTGGGAGGAGAAAGCAAATATTAAATGAGATAAAACACATGCATATGACAGACTTGACTGAGGTCAAGGTACCTTGTCATTCTTGGGGGAAAAGTGTTGGGAGAAAGGTAGCCCTTTAATTAATTCCAATACCTCACTGAACTAAGAGATGCCCAGAGTGATTCAGGCTCCTGGGTTGGAACTGGAACAGTTGCTTGGACCCAAAAGTTGATCCAACCTGGAGCCTCGAGAAGTAGCAGAAGTGGTCACTACTTTTCACAGGAAGGAAGTGAGGTCCAGAGACGTGGCGTGACTTGCCTGGGGCAGCTGTTGATACAGCGCCTTACCTCAGAGATGGAGGGCACCGGACCTGCGGCCTCCCCCGGCCCGTGTCTTGGAAGAAACTCTCCAGGTCCTCATCTCCAGAGACACTCTCATCGCTGTCTAGGTCAGAGGCAATGAGGGCCTCCAACAGACCCCAGTCGCCTTTCTGCTTTAGAACCTGCAGGGTCCCGTAAAAGCTCCCAGTTGAGTCAGAAGTAGAATCTGTCTCTTCTAGGCTGAGGAACTCATGGAGTTTGCCAGCCCTGGGCAACGCCAGCCCATCCCCAGACAGTTCATCTTCTGCCTCAGTGTCTGAGGAGGATTTGGGAGGGAATATCTGAAATGGAATAGAAACAAGCCATAGGTTAAACTATACAAGTTCTTCAAAATGCAACTGTAGCCAGGCATGGTGACACATACCTGTAACGTCAGCACCTGGAAGGATGAGGCAGGTGAACTGCTGTGAGTTCAGTGCTGGCCTGGACCACATAACGAGTTCAAGGCCGGCCTAAACTATGTACTGAGACCTTTTCGCCACTGCCCCCCGCAAAGAGAAAAAAACAAAACAACCCATAAAACAAGATGTGTACCTCACTGTAAACAAATTTCACAGTGTGATATATGGGTGAGTTTGATTGAAGGGCAGGAAAGCAAAATGAAGAACTCAAGCTAGTTCCTTGCACTGTGTAGTATGGTTTGCATTCATAGAGTACTAATCTACACTGTGCATTCTGCACACCGCACTCCACAAATCCTACCCACAACCTTGTCCAAACTGTGTCCTGTCTTACCCAGGATTTACATACTTGCTGCCCATTTTCCTTCTCTTGTTTCTCCATCCATTTCCTTGATTTCCTCATATTCTAACTAATTTCCACTCCATCATTCGGGACGAATGACTAACAGGAGAGACAATGTGGCCTGGCTGAAAGAGTACCATGACAGAACGTGTGACACCCAACCAGCCTTTCGGTACTTCATTCGGGGGCAGGGCTATAGCTCAGAGGTACAGCACTTGCCTCTTATACTCAAGGGCTGGGTTTGATCTCCAGCACAGCAAAACAATAACAAAATTTCATTCATACAGAATGTACAGAAAGCACTTATAGGGAGGTTACCATCTGAGAACAAGACAAACATGGTCTCAAGTCTCATGAACTCTCATTCTAGTGAAAGAAGACAAAAAAATACAAGACAATTTTAAAGACATAAACAGTATGAGGTTATACTGTGATGGCGTCCTACAGAAAGCTTTCCTGTTGATAAAGCCCATGAGGGGTCACTACGAATGTACCTATCATTAGGGTTAGGTTTATTAACTTGTTGTAATACATTAGGAAAACCACAGGGAACATGGTGTGTGTGTGGAGAGGATTTTAGGGTTGACTTACGCTATCTTGGGCAAATTTCTTTTTCTTTTCTTTTCTTTCCTTTTTTTTTTTAGCAGTGGCAAAGTCTATTTGAGAAAGTGATAGTGAAGAGGGAGGGAGAAACTGGCTCTGCAGAGCTGGTTCGGGTTGAGTAAAAGAAGAAAAAGCAATAAAAGGACATCCTGAGAAAGCTGGGAAAGCAGGGTGGACTAATGTAAAGAAAGTCACAATAGCCTTTTTTGTTTGTTTGTTTTGGGTTTTTTTTGTTTTGTTTTGTTTTTTAGGCAGGATCTTGCTATGCAGTTCAGGCTGGCCCTTAGCTCACTATGTAATCTGAGCTGGCCCCAAACACAGTGATCCTTCTGCCTCAGCCTCCTGAGCGCTGGAATTATAGATGTGAGCCACCACGCCTGGCTCTTACATTTTTAAACTTTTTTTTTAAAGCAGAATATATTTATTGGGGGAAAGAAAGCTTCTGTCTGAGACATAAGGGGTCCCAAGTGGGTTCCTACTACATCTTTTAAGCTTTATCGAGACATAATTTCAATAGCTTACAATTCACTACTTTAAAGTGTATATTTCAATATTTTTTAGTACAGTCAACATTGTGCAATTATCACAAATTTTAGAACATTTTGCCCCCAAAAGAAACTCCATACCCTTTAGTAGTCATTTCCTATGTCCCCTAACTTCACACACTGTACCCCCTACTCCGTTAAGCACTAAACTCCACCAAGCTACTTTTCTCTCTACGGATTTTGAAGCAAGTTTCTTAATCTGTCTGTGCCTCAGTTTTCTCTTCCACAAAATGGGAATAACTGTGGTACTGGTTATAAGGCAGATGAGAGGATTAGCAAAAACAGTACATTGCTATGGCCCCAGGAACAGTCTCCTAAAAGGTAAAGTAGTTCAAGTCCCAGAGAAACAAAACTCGTCTCCTAGTGCCTAAACGCGGTCCAATTTTAATCTCACGCCCCTCAGCGATACACCCCTGCCGTCTATCTCCAAGGCAACGCAAAACAGTTTCCTCTCTTGGGGATATCTTTCCCGGGCACAGTCCTGCTGTCTCCCCTCCTTCTCTCCTCACCTGATGGCTGCACTCTGCGCTGCCAGAGGCTCCGGCAGACCCCCCGACAGTCATTTTCGCAGCCGGGCAGAAGCAGCAGAGGCCGTAGCTGCCCTGACAGCGCCGGACACGCCCCTTTCTAGCTTTGGTCTCCGATTGGCTCTCAGGGCATCCTATCCATGCCGCCCCAGGAGGCAAGACTCCTGTTCTGACTGGTCTATTTCCTTCGCGCGTTTTATTTCCGGGTCTGAGGCCGCTGTTGAGTCGGCGCAGGACTGGAGGACACTGCTCCGGAAGTACTACCCAAGGCGGGTCTTGCGAATCGCCTAGTAAGGGGTCACCATCATGGCGGCCCGACTAGCCGTGAGTGGCTGTTGTGCACTGCCTGCGGCTGCCCGCAGAAACTCGCTGGTCTCCTGCCGGAGGTGGTCCGCCAACTCGGCTGACACTGTGTACGATGTGGTGGTGTCGGGAGGAGGCATGGTGGGCGCTGCCATGGCCTGTGCCTTGGGTAAGCGCTTTTCCAGGCCGATAGTGGTGGGGAACGAGGCGATGGGAATAGTCAGAGCCGTGACACTGTCCAGAGACTGAGCGGCCTGGATCTAGTGGTCCATTCCCTACCCTCGAGAAGCCCCCAGACCCTCAGGCTGCATTTGGTGCTTGAGAGTCTACAGGGTCCAAGGTGGGCGGGCTTTGAGTCCGTCTGACTTGCAAGAAACACCTGCCCGGGTTAGTTATGCGGTTGGAAGGCATCCAGAGTTCACACTGGGCTACACGTTCTTTTCAAAACACCTTTGTCGAGATATAATTGACATACTATAAATTTCACCGATTTAAAGGTACAATTTAATGGTTTTTAGTATATTCGTAGAGTTGTGTAACTATCATCACAATTAAGTTTTAGAACATTTTCATAACCCTGAAAGGATACTTGAAACCTTTCAGCTGTCTTTCCCCAATTCCTTAACCCTAGGCAACCACTGCTTACTTTCTGTCTCTATAGACTTGTCTTTTTTTATATATGTAGATGAAATCTAATTAAAATGTTTTCAAGGTCGTACACATCCGTACTCTATTCCTTTTGAGGGCTGAGTAATAATATTCCATTTTGTGTATAGGGGTGGGGGAATTGAGGCAGGGCCTCACTATGTAGTGCAGGCTGGCCTTGAACTCGATTATGTAGCCCAGGCTGGCCTCAAACTCAAGCTTCCTGAGTGCTGGGATCACAAACATGTACCACCAGGCCTGCCCATTTTGTATATTTTTGTTTTTCCATTGACAGACATTTGAGTCATTTCCACTATTAGCCTATTATCAGTAATACTACTGTGAAATTTTGTGTATATATGTTTTTGTTATCTTGGGGCCAATCTGATCCTACTAGTGGAATTGCTGAGTCATTAAACATAGTTTTGTGTTTAATGTTTTGAAGAATTGTCAAGGTTTCCCATCATTTTATGTTTCACAATATATGAGGGTACCAATTTCTTCAAATCCTGGAAAGCATTTTTAATAGGCATTTTATCAGGTGTGAAGTGATTTTGGCTTGTAGTCCCCTAATGACCAATGATGTTGAATATTCTTTCCTAGGTTTATTGGCCATGTGTGTCTTCTTTGGCGAAATACCTATTTAGACCCTCAGATTCCTTGATTCTGCAGTTCTAGGAATGGAACCCAGTATTTCCATGCATGTTTTATCACAGAACTACATCCCAGCCTGACCCTTTGTTTTGACTTGGGTTATTTGTGTTATTGAATTGTAAGAGTTCTTATATATTCTAGGCACAAGTCCCTTATCAGCTACATGATTTACAAATATTCTTTTTCTTTCCTTGATAGTGTTCTTTGAATCACAAACTTTTCTTCCTCCTTTATTACCTGCTTCCTTCCTTTCCTTTCCTTCCTTCTTTTTGATACTGGGGATTGATCCCAAAGCCATCACACTGAGCTTCATTCTCAGCCTTTTTTATTTTGAGATAGGGTCTTACTGAGTTGCCAAGTTGCCCACACTGGTCACAAACTTTCATTCCCACCTGCCTCAACCTCCCAGAGTGCTGGGGTTACAGGCTTGCATTACCACACCTGATTGAAGTGCAACATTGACTTTTTTTTTTTTTTTTGGTCTTTTTGAGACAGGGTTTCACTATGCAGTTGAGGCTGGTCTTGAACTCATTTTGTAACCCAACTCACAGTGATCCTCCTGCTTCAGCCTCTTGAGTGCTGGGATGACAGACATGTGCCACCTCGCTTAGCAACCCCATTTTAAATTTTGATGCAGTCTAACTTTTCTTTTATCACTTATGTTTTTGTATTATAATTAACATTTACTCAAAGATTAACTCCAACGACTTTTTCTAAATGTTTTATGTAAGTTTAATCTCCTACAGAAGTCAGATCTACCTAATTTAGTTAAATTTTGTGTATTCTATGAAGTAAGGACGTTGTTTTACATGTTAATACAAGCTGCTTCACAGCCAGGGGACCTAGGGAGAGGGAGGGAAGGAGAGAAGAGAAGGAAAGAAGATTAAGATATGACATGTACAGATTCCAGCACCCCACAATGAATGTATTCATTATGTGTTGTTAACATAGTACTGATGAAAACTTAAAAAATAAAACCACTTTAATATGGTATTTCCCTGAAAGTCTTCCTTGATTCCTTAGGCTCACTATAGTTTTTTTTTTTTTTTTTCAAATCCATTTTATTTCAAAGAGAAAAAAACAAAATAAAAATTTCGAAACATCAATTGGGGCAACAATGGTGCATACATTGTGCATTGTCATCCCCAAATCATTCACCCAGATCACAAGACATCAGCATTCAGTTTTCCAAACAATACCAGCACAAATCTTTCTCTTCAGTGACCTCTGAGAAATCAGTAGTATAACTGTTTTAACAGTCTTTTTTATATACTTATATATACATATACATAATGTTTTAACTTCTCACACTAGTGAGACAACACAGTGTTTACATGTGTGTGTCTGATTTATTTCACTTATGAGTATGGTCTCAAGTTGCATCCATTTACCTATAAATCCTTTATGGCCAAGTAGTACACCATTTATCCTTTATGGCCGAGTACTACACCATTGTACAAAAGTACATCTTTTTTATCCATTCCTCAGTCGATGGGCATTTAGGTTGTTTCCAAGATCTAGCTATTAAAAATTGTGCTACTGTAAAAATGGGTGCACATATATTGCTGTGGCATGATAGTTTTAATTCTGGGAAGATACCCAGAAAGGGAATAGCTGGGTCAAATGGGACCTCCAATCCTAGTTTTTTGAGGAATCTCCACACTGATTTCCACCGTGATTGTACCAGTCTACACTCGCACCAACAGTGAAGAAGGAATTCTTTCTCCCCACAGCCCCTCCAGCATTTGTTACTGGTTGATTTCTTGATGATAGCCATTCTTTCCGGGATGAGGTGGAATCTTAGTGTTGTTTTAATTTGCATCTCTTGTATGACCAATTATGTTGAACATTTTTTCATATCTTTATTTGCTGTTTGTATTTCTTCATCTGAGAAGTGTGTGTTCATCTCAGATGCCCATTTTTGGATTGGGTCTTTAAATCTGGGAGAACTGGTTTTTTTTGAGTTCTCTATATGTTTTCAATAGCAAGCCTTTGTTTGAGGTACAGCTGGCAAACATTTTCTCTCACATTGTAGTTTATATCTTCACTCTGTTGGTGGTTTTTCTTGCTGTGCAAAAGCTTTTCAATAGGATGAGTTAAAAAAAAACAGAATGAGATTCCAGTTGTTGATTCTTTGTGATAGTTCCTGTGCAATCAGGGTTTTGTTCATAAAGTCTTTGCCTACACCAATGTCTTCAAGAGTTTTACCTACTCTTATCTTCTAGCAGATTTAATGTTTCTGTTTTAATATTAAGGTCTGATCCATTCTGATTTTAGCTTAATGCATGGTGAAAGATGTGGGTCCAGTTTTAATCTTTGACTTGTGTAGAGCCAGTTTTTCCAGCACTACTTATTAGTGAGGCTATCTTTCTTCCAGTGAATGTGTTTAGCATCTTTGTCAAGGATAATGTGGCTTAGTGTGTCTGGAGTTGTTTCTGCATCTTCTAATCTGTCCCATTGATCTTTGGGTCTATTTTTTTTTGCCAGTACCATGCTGTTTTTATCACAGTAGCTTTATAGTATAATTGCAAATCAGGGATTGTGGTGCCCCCTGTTTTGTCTTTGTTGCCCAGGATTGCCTTTGCTATTCTAGGTCTTTTCTGATTCCAGATGAATTTTTGGATTGTTTTCTCTAATTCTGTGGGATATGCTATTGGAATTTTAATTGGGATTGCAATGAATCTGTGTAACAGTTTTGAAAGTATGGCCATTTTCACTATATTGGTTCTTCCTACCCAAAGAGCATGGAATATCTCTCCATTTTCTAATATCCTCTTCAATCTCCTTTTTCAGAGTACTGTAGTTTTCAATATAGAGGTCTTTCACATCCTTTATTAGATAGATTCCTAGGTATTTCTTTTACTTTTTTTTTTGGTACTGGGGATTGAACTCACAACCTCTCACTTGCCAGGCATGTGCTTAGGCCATTGAGCTAAATCCCCGGCCTGGTATTTCATTTTTTGGATGCTATTGTGAAAGGTATTTCCCTGATTTCTGTCACAGTGAGTTTGTGTACAGGAAGGCTACTGATTTTTGAGTGTTGACTGCCTACATTACTGAATTTGTTTGTTAAATCTAGTGGTCTTTTTGTGGAGTTTTTGGGGTCTTCTAAGTAGAGTATCATGTCATCTTCAGGTAACGATAGTTTAACTTCTTCCTTTCCCATCTGTATTCCTTTTATTTCTTTCTTTTGTCTTATTGCTCCAGCTAAAGTTTCCAGGACTATGTTGAATAAGAATGGAGACAGTGGACATCCTTGTCTTATTCCTGATTTTAGAGTGAAAGCTTCCAGTTTTTGTCCATTTTCTATGATGTTTACTATTCATTTGTCATAGATGGCTTTTATCAGATTGAGGTAAAGACCATCTATTCCAATTTTCTGTAGGGTTTTTATCATGAATGGGTGCTGGACTTTGTCAAAAGCTTTTTCTGCATATATTAGTATGATCATGTGGTTTTTGTCCTTGCCTCTGTTAATATGGTATATTAAGTTTATTGATTTACATATGGTGAACCATTCCTGCATCCTTGCACTTGATCATGGTGTATAATCTTCTTACTGACTTGCTGCAGTCTGTTTGCCAGTATCTTATTAAGGATTTTTGCATGTTCACTAGGGAAATTGGCCTATAATTCTGTCTTTGTTGGATACTTCTCCAGTTTCGGTATCAGGGTAATAATGCTCACTTCCACTGAGTTTGGGAGTATTGTTGATAGGTTGTTAATTACATCTTCAATTTCTTTCCTTTTTTTTTTTTTTTGAGACAGGGTCTCACTATGCTGTTCAGGCTGGTCTTGAGCTCACTTTGTAGCCCAGGCTGGTATCGATCTCTTATGATCCTCCTGCCTCAGCCTCCTGAGTGCTGGGGTTACAGGCTTGTGCCACCATGCCTGGCTTACATCTTCAATTTCATTGATTGATACTGGTTTATTTAGAATTTTTATATCTTCTTGATTCAGGTTTGGTAATTCTCACTGTAGTTTCTGTTTCCAGTTTGAAACAAAATCTTTATTTCCCTCTCACTTTATTTGAGTTCAGGAATGGTCCTGTAGTTTGCCAAGTGTTTTAAAAACATTTTCTTATAAGGCCTGTCCTCCGCTCTCCTCCCTCCTTTTCCTCCCTCCTTCCCTTCCTTCCTGAGATGAGAACTCACTGTGTTGCCCTGACTGACCTCGAATGCTTAGGTACAAGTGATCCTTCTGCCTTAGCTTCCTGTGTAGTACAAGCACCTTAAATAACTACTGAAATGTTATGTTAAATAGAAAAAAAGAAAAAAAAAGAGCCTGGGTAATTTTATACTGTATTCTGCAACCTTGTTCTGTTAGTTTCCCTGCCTGTCACTGTATGTTGAGGGCACATAGTATCTTACTTTATGGATCTGCAGCATTTGTGTATGGAAATAGTTCCCGCCCTCACAGAAATTACCATCTAGCAAACGTGGAAGATTTGTGACTAAGGGGAGGAGGAAAGAGGCGCAGACTCCCCTGTGGAGGGGCAGAGCTCTGAGCTGGAGAGAGGGGCCTGACTGCAGTGGGTGGGCCGTATCTGTGCCCAGCCTTGCTGGGAAGCTGCTGCAGAGCTAGAGGGGCCTCACTGCCCCGGCCCTGGCTTTGCTGTTCACCCGCCCTGTGCCTAATAGTGCCTGTTTTCTCTTACATTCTGAGACATTTTTTTGAAGTGGGGAACAGGTTTGTGGGATTTCTTTTCA
>RJWT010029353.1:0-14945 GCA_004365215.1 Cuniculus paca | reverse complement strand
TGTTTGTTTTGTTTTGTTATGTTTTGTTTTGTTTCTACTGTTTTAGTTTGTTGTATTTTGTTTGATTTTACTTATCCCTGATGGTATGGGCAGGTATATTGCAGATAACAAGAGGCATTATGGTAGCCTTATCGATTGCTTTTTACCCTGTTTAAAAGTCATGTACCATGTTCATTGCTTTGTTTTGATTGACTTTACTGTTTTGTTTGGTTTGGATGAATTGTTTTCAAAATAAAATTAAAAAAAGGAAACATACTTTAAATATCAAGATATATAGATTAAAAGTAAAATTATGAAATATGTACAATGTAAACACAAATGTGAAGGAAAACTGGAGTGACCATATTAATATAAGTCAAAATAAACTTTAGGACAAGAAATATTACCAGATATTTGAAGAGAATCTGTCATGAAAAAAAGTGATAATTCATCAAGTAGATTTAACAATTTTCAATGTTTATTCTCCAAATAACAAAACTTCAAACTGAATGCAGCAAAAACTGACAGAGGCAAAAGGAGAAATAGACAAGTTGATAATTATAACAAAGATTTCAACATTGTTTGCTTAGTAATTGATAGAACAAACTGAGGCTGAGCCAGTAAGGAGATAAAAGATTGGTACACTACAACCAACAAACTTGACCTAGTTTACCCTTACAGAACATTCTATCTAGCAATAGGAGTTAGAATATTAATCAAAATAGCCCATATACTGACCTACACAGCAAGCCATAAAAACTTTCAAGAACTGAAATTCCACAATGAAATTAAGAATTTAAAAAGTTATCTTTAAAATCTCAAATTGATACTAAAATTTATAAGCAAGGGACTTAGAATATTAAACAACATTGGTTAACTATTTGGAAATTGAAAAACATGATTTTAAATAACCTCTGTGTCAAACAAGAAATCACAAGAGAAATTAAACAATATCTGAACAAAATGCAAATGAAAGGGAAACATTTGAAAATTGGTGGAATGCCGTAAAGTAGTGCTTATAGGGAAATTTACAGTTTTAAATACTTAGAGTAGAAAAGAAAAAGTAAAGCAGTAATCTAAGTTTTCCACCTAGAAAAATAAGAAAAATGAAGTTAAATTCAAACTAAGTAAAAGTACAGAAATAATATACAGCAGAAATTAATGAAACAGAAGTATAGACAACCAATAGAAAAAAAATCAAAGAAACCAAAAATTGGTTCTTTGAAAATATAAATAAAACCAATAGCTAGCTGATCAAGACAACAAAGAGAAGAAGACATAGGTTAAGAATATCAGGAATGAAAGATTACATTACAGTTAAAAAGATAATGAGGGAATGTTGTAAAGATCTTTATAACAATAAAGTTGATAACTTACATAAAATGGATAAATTCTTCAAAACACACAAATTACCAAAACTTCAATAAGGGGAAATAGGAAATTATACTTGCTCTGTACTTATTAAATAATTTATATTTCACAAATACAAACCTTCCAAGATCAGATGGCTTCATTGACCCACTCTATCACACACTTAAAGGAAAACTACAGAATAACATCTGTATTTACCACAGAACTACAAGTTCCTCCCACAATATTAGCAAATTAAGCCTAGCAATATTTAAAAAGATAATGTTATGATGAAATCAGTGGGAAAATGCCTATGGAAAGCCAAGAATCGAGAAATAAGCTTTATTCAGCTGGTTGGGCGATGTGGTCAGCACTCCACCATGACACATCCCCCAGGTTTTTGTTCTCCCAAGTTTTTATACTTTTTCAGTAACCATGGTAACCTTATCATCTTACTTGGAATTTACAAGTTTCTCATTACCATAGCAACCCTATCACTGTACTTTAAGTCTTACAGGACCTTCCTGAACATTTGGGTCATTATCAACTAGAATGCAGGCAAGGGTCACTTTGACCCCTGTGTGATAAAACTGTTTGTTCCTCTTTTTTATGGTTTTATGGCTACTAGAGAGGGAGATTCTCAGGAATTAGGAAGAGTTCACCTAAAGGGTAAACTACAAACTAAAATGGAGTCTAAAACACAAGACTGAGTCTCAACTGCCCTCACAATAGCACATAATGACCATGTGAAATTTATTTCATGAATAAAAGCTTGTTTTTTTGTGACAATTAAGCTTAATTTCAACTTGTTTGGATTGGGAGCCACACAGAGGATTAGTGAAAAAACAATTCTGGGTGTTCTGGGGTGGGTCATGGAGGCATGACCATGGGTAGTACATATGGTTCCTGGCCCCTTCCCCTCTGACAATGTTACCCTGGTCTGCTGCCATAAATTAAGCATCTTTGCTCTACCACACCCTTCCACCAGGATGTTTCTGCTCTGGGTCCAGTCAGCCATGGACTGATCCCCTGAAAACCTGAGCCAAATTTAACCTATTCTCTAAGTTGTTTGTATTGGGGTTTGTATCTTAGCTATGAGAAAGCAGACTCATACAGTTTGACATTTAGAAATCAGTATACTTCATTAAAGAGAATTATAAAAAAAACACATAAAACAAACTAGATGAGAGGAGGTTGGGGATTTAGCTCAGTGCCAAAAGCGCCTGCCTGGCAAGTGCAAGGTCCTGAGTTCGATCCCCAGTACCAAATAATAATAATAATAGTAATAATAATAATAAATAAAAGAGAATTATATGATCATCTCAATAGATCCACAAAGGTGTTACTAAATTTCAGTACCAATTTACAATTTTTAAAAGTTCTCAGCACACTATCAATACAAGAAATTTAACCTGATATTAGGCATCTATGTAAAACCGTACAAATAACATCATACTTCATGGTGAAAGATTGAATGCTTTTCCCCTAAGATTAGTAATAAAGCAAGAATATTTACTGTTTCACATTTATTCAGCTTTACACTAGAAGTTTTAGCCAGTGCAATTAGGCAAGAAAATGAAACAAACAGCATTCATCTTGAAAAGGAAGATGTAAAACTGAATATATTTGCAGTCTACATGATTTGGTATGCATAAAATCATAAGATATACACAAAAAGGTTCTGCAACTTATGTTATGGATTTAGCAATGCCATAGAATCAATGCCTGGGTCAACGGTTAAAAATTCAACTATATTCCTATAAAGTAGCAATGATTAACTGCAAATGAGACTAAAAGTATATTTATAATTCCATCAAGAAACATAAAATACCTAGGAATACACTTAAGAATATATGTGTTAAGAGCTGCACAGTGAAAACATGAAACATGGTTGAGAAAAATTAAAGAACCCTAACCCTAATTAAATATTGAAAGATACCATTTCATTTTCATGGATTGGAAGCTTATCACCTTTAACTTTATTTTTTTATTAGTAAATTTGTGAAACACATATTGATCATATTCATCATAGGGAATTTTTACCTGTACATAATATATCTTAATTTTCCCCACTCCCCTCCCCTCTTCTCAACTCTTCTTCCCCTCCCCATCTACAAAAGCTTTGTTTCCATTGTTCTCCTTTCATTGTCTTTTCTTCCTTTGTCCTTTCCCTTCCCCCCTTCCCATATGAACATGTTTGGAAGCCTATATTTTATTTTATTTTTTATTTATTTATTTATTTTGCGGCACCGGGGATTGAACTCATGACCTTGCACTTGCCAGACAGGCGCTTAGACCGCTGAGCTAGATCCCCAGCCCTGGTGTTTTTGAGACAGGGTCTCACTATGCTGTTCAGGCTGGCCTTAAGCTCACTTCGTAGCCCAGGCTGGTCTTGAAACTCACAACGATCTGCCTGTTTCAGCCTCCCGAGTGCTGGGATTACAGGCGTGAGCCACCACACCCGGCTTGGAAGCCTATATTTTAAAGTTACAATTCCTTCTAAATTGATCTATACATTGAACATAATCCATTAAAACATTTTATTTTACTTTTATAAATTAAGAGTTGATTCTAAAATTTATAAAGCAAGGGACCTAGAACACTATGAAACATTGGTGAAAAGTAAAGAGTTGGAGAAATTATCCTACCTTATTTTACAACTTTCAAGTTATAATAGTAATCAAGACAATGTGGTATTGGCATGGAATTGATATAGTGATCAAGGAGACAAAAGCACAGCTTATAATAAACTTACACATATAACCAAGTGACTTTTGACAAATGTTTCAAGGTAATTTAATGAGGAAAGGATAATCTGTTCAACAAATACTGGTAGAACAACTGGATGAAAAGTAAAATATCATCCTTCAAACAATACACAATACAATACAATTTACTCAAAATGGATATTTAACTGTTAAAATATAAAACTTCTAGAAAAATGGATTAATGAAAGATTTAAAGCATCAAAAATGCATGAATCATAAAAATTGTTAAATGGGAATTTAAAATTTTTACTCTTTGAAAAACATCATTACTGAAATGGTAAACCACAGACTGAGGAAGTGTATTAGCAATACATATATCTGAATACCATAAGAAGAATACATAAAGAACATAATAAAGTTGATTTAAAATATTAGAAAAAATTTCAGAACCAGATGATATGAATTTCCAGACCGAAACTGTCCCCTAAATGGCCAGAATACTAGATGAAAACTGACCCTCAACAAGGCACCTCCTTAAAACATTTTAGGACACGAGGAAGAAAGAGAACTATCCTAAATGCTTCCACAGAGAAAAAGACTATAATACAAAGAGTCAGGAATCAAAATAAAACAGAATTATCAGAGTTTTAAATATAAAAGACAATACAATAATGCCTTCAAAATTTAAGGGCAAACTATTCTCAACCTAAAATTATATACTCAATTTTTAATCATTCATGAAGTATAAAACATTTTAAACACGCAAGTGCTCAAAAAATTTACATCTCACATGTCCTTTCTCAGGTTGCTCTTAGAAAAGTATTCCACCTAAACAGGAGAGTAAACTAGGAAAACAGAAGACAAAGTATCTAGGAAATGGGAGAAAGTCTAAGGAAATTCCCAGAAGGAAGGTGAGAAGTCCTTAAGATAGCAGCTGTGCAGCAGGTTAAGAAGGCAACCAGCCCCTGTTGTAGCAGGCTGAACTGGTAACAAGTACATAGAAAACTAAGCAAATAAATAATTAAGCAATTTTAACTCTAGGGACAATAAGAATTAATTTTAGTGTAATATATAGTATAGTTGTGAACAATACTTAAGTGAGCTTTGTGATACAGTCACTGAATATAAACTTAGCAATCTGTATAATCCTAGACAGGATGGGAGAAGGGAAGTATATTGGGGGATTGAAATAGGACTTAAAGGATTAAATCATCTTCCATAGTAGGAATTCTTTTTTTTCCCCAGTACTGGGGATTGAACCCAGGGCCTCTCACATTCTAGGCAAGTGCCCTACCAATAAACTATATCCTCAGCTCTTTGTTAAGAATTTTTTTAGACCAAGTCTAAGTTACCTATGCTGACCTTGAGTTTTTGATCCCCCTGCCTCAGCCTCCTGAGTATATACTAGCAATTCAGTAGATAAATATTTAAAACTTAAAAATTAAGAAAGAACAGTTGTTATTTAGCCACAAGGTGGTCAATTTGTGTAAAATAGCTAAGATTAAAAGTGGTTTTGTTATAAACCCTTAGGTACTCTAAGCTTTATTGTAAACCCTATAGATTTGTATGATTTTTAAAAGACTGCACCACTTTATTTTTTAGTGGTTCTGAGAATTGAACACAGAGCCTTGCACATGTTAGTTAGGCAAATACTTTATCACTGAACTAAATCTCTGATCCACATTACTTAATCTTTTAAAAATATAACCTTGAAAAGAGTTAATGGCTAGTTAAAAAAAAAAACCTGGTCAATGTGACTCTGTTATTCTATATTTCTGTGTCCCCTTTTAGACTTAAGTCTTTGAGAACAAGCGAGTTTGATTTGTTGACTTCAGGATTATTCACAGCACAGTAAAGCACTTGGCATGAATGAATGAATGAATGAATGAATGAATGAATGAATGAATAAGGGAACCAAAAGTCCAACTATCTGGAAAATAAATGCACACAATTCAGTTAGTCCCAAGAATTGCTTTTCCCTCCCATGGAGAGAAGATATTCCACACACATCTTACTGGGAGCCTGGACATAGACATTGCCCAGGGTATTTTTTTAAATATGCTTTTAAGGGTTCATTTTAAGTCATCCTCACAAGACTTGATCAAGGAAAATGTTGAAGCCTAGTATCAGAGTACTTTTTTGTTCCTTTGCATATATTCTGGGGCCAATGTCTCTATTCGGGGTGTTTTTTTTTTTTTTGCAGTGGCGGGGCTGGGGGGACTTTAATTTTTCCATTCCTTTTGCTCATTTAAGTTGCCCAAAACCTACTGGCATCAAAACCTGTGCTGTGGGGGAGAAAACTCTCATGCCACACAGAAGGTCACGGACATCCATCCTAAGAGTTGTCAGCATCAGACAGCTTTGTGCCATAGGGAAAAAGAAATGGACATCATTAAAGAACCCTAACAAAACCACAATAATTATGTGAGGGTTTTACCGCTTAGAGCAGCTGCTTTTACACAGACCTCAGTAGGTTCTTCAAATGCATCTACAGAAAAATACATGAAATAACAGTGTAGTTCTTACTTAGAGAAGTGTAATTTTAAAATGATTGCTTTCACTGATGATTTACCATTGTCTCTTAAAATGAAAAGTTTAGAGTCATTATTCTAATATAAATTAAAACGGACTTTAATCATTCTTCTTTTATTAAATATTACAAATATTGTAATAGATTACCCAGCGCTATGAAAAGTCCTATTAATCAATTGTGTACATGAATTTTTGTGCAGTGTTATAAATATGTTAGTGGTTTATATTTACAATATCATTTGGCATGATAAACTCATTTTTAAGTACCAGCTTTAAGAAAAAGTTTTAAAAAATAATCTTTCAGAATGGTTAATAACTGAAAGGTATCAAGATTCTGACTTGAAAAAGGAAATATTTTTTAAAAAATTTAAAGCAACACATATAGCAAGGTAAAGTACTATCAAGTAACTAAAATCCTTGAGCTTCTGTGTAAACAAAAGAAAAAAGAGAGAATTAGGTGACCAGAAAATATAAGCATTCTCAAACAATAACCATACCCCAGCTTGAGGATCCGAAACAGGGAAAGGAATACATTAGAAGCCAAGGCACAAGATACGAACTTGACCAAGTGAGTTCTGTCCCTCCTTTTGCTTGGGATTTCATTCCCATTCCTCTACTCAGTTTCCAGACTTACAAATGCCAGAGACTCCTTCTTCCATGATCCTTTAACCCTGCCCTCACCCCTCAAAGCTGTTTCTAGTCCAAAGCTGATCCAGGGCAGGAACTTCTAAGCAAGAGTATAAAGAAAAAGTTTGGGGACTGAGGAGGAAATGGAAGAAAAGATAAATTCTGCTTTTCCTTCTCATTGCATGTCTGCAGTCCCTTTAATCGACTTATTTAAAAAAAGTTTCATCTTAATTTCTCCCTTATAATTTCTGTCCTGCTTTTAATATCATACCTTGTCCTATTAATCACTTCTTTTCATCCACTCATTGAAACTCCTATTTGATGGCAGCACTTGCTATACAATGGGGGAAAGAATAGTGAGAAAACAAATAGGAGCCCTGGCCTTGAGCAACCCTCCAAACTAAGAGGTAAGGGAAAGACTTAAGTATGTAATCACCAAAAATCATTTGTAAAATTGCACAAACACCACAAGGAGAAATAAGTAGCTCTGAAAGCCTGTAAGGGGAATTGGCCTAATCAGGAAAGTCACTGAAGGCTTCCCTGAGGGATAGCTGAGCTGAGCTCTGAGAGAAGGATTTACAGACAAAGGATATAGTGTGTGCAAAGGCCCTAAGGCAGGTGACCGCATGATAAATGTGAGGATAAGAAGCTGAGAGAGTGAAAACAGAACATGGTGCAAACAGGCAGGTGAGTAGATGGGCTGTGAAGATCATTATAGACAGATTTGTCCGTATCCTAAAAACAGCGGAGTACACTGAATGTGTTTAAGCCAGAGTGAAGTAATTAGAGATTAGCATTTTGAAAAGCTTCATAGGGCTACCATGTGAAAAGCAGATTGGAAGAGGTCAGGCTAGTTAGGAAGTGAGAGATGGTGGGGTTGGAAATGAAATGGACAGATTGGAAAGCTGTGTAAGGAGTAAAGTCTGTAAGACCTGGTTGTGAATTGAATTTAGGAAATGTGTCTGGGAAGGAGAGATCAAGAATGATTCCTAGACTTCTGCTTTGCAGAATGGAAAATAGAGAACTCAAGAATCAGGCTTAGGAGACATAGAGAAAATTATGAATTTCAGTCATGTAGTTTGGGATGCCTTTGAAACACTCCACAGAAAATATCAAATAGACAGTTGGAAACATGAGGCTACAACTCAGAGGATAGATGAATTTGGGCATCTTCAATATATTTGTTAAGTGATCATGGATGAGATTGGGGGAGGAATTTTCTTCTGCAAAGAGTCTAAGATATAAGTGGAAAAGGCAGTGAGTTACAAGAGGAAAACTTTTCTACCTGTAATTTTACATTCTGTTGTGGTTCAGGAAATGAAAACAAACACTGTTTGAAGGAAATAAATGTAGATTATAGGTAGAGAAGAAAGGAAGTTGTCCCTGAGCATCTGTCACAGCTGACAAATGTTCTTGCTTCCTAGTGGGAACTACTCTGGAAAATGCTGCTAAATTATGGGGAGGTTTTATTGTCTGTCACTGCATAGATGTTCTTCAGGCTTTTCCCTCTATTAAATATGTTGTTTTCATGGCTGACCCAGGCAGTAGTTCACCAGATATGGCACTTTTTTTTTTTTTATGAGAAGTTCTCAGTTCTCAAAAGCAACTTTTGGAAAATAGTCTTTTCAGACATTGGGAATTTCTATGGTCAGGGTTTGTTACTCTTGGAATCAGAGATTCACAAAGTATCCATGGAACCTGCAGGAATGTGGAATCACAAACTATGAAGGGAGTGGTCCTCAGGTTAAGATGCTCCGATGAATTGAGATTGAAAATCTGTGACTACTGATAAGATTAGCAGTGCCTTTCAATGGCACCAAGCTGCAGGAATGCCCACTGAATAAGAAAGGCAGTGGCCTGGACGCTTATAACTCCAAAGGCGTCCAAGGACTGGAAGCATCAACATTAGAAAGGCAGAATCCCATCTTTTACCCCAGACCTAACAAATAAGAACCTGCCCTTGCTTATTCTTAATCACGTGAAAGTTTGAGAATCTCTGATCAAAATATTTGGTGACTTTAAATAAGAGATAGGTCAGGATAAAAGCCAGAGAAGAAGAAATATTGGAAATGGAAATACAAGAAAGTTGTCAAGGATTAAGAACACTGATTAACATGAGAAAAGTAATATTCTTCCTTAGTTGAGAAAAATGGGAAAGAAGGACGGCAGAGGACATAAGAACAGCACTAGAAAACTTTTATGGACAGATGACTCACTTCTCCAGAATAAAATTGGTGGCAAAGATTGAGGAGACCAAAATATAGAGTTTAGAAACTCCTCTCTTTTACATACAGGGGTCTGCTTTAAATGACATTTATTTTTGGTTAAATTTGCATTTTTCCTGTAACTTTTAAAATGGGTATACATCAATGTATAAAAATACTAATTATTCTAATGATGATTTACAGTAAGACTTGCATTTCTGCAAGTAATTTGATGAGTATAAATTGAGGCATGAACTTCGCTAGGGTCACCATTCTGTAAGTTGCTAAAACTATTACGTTAAATTTCAGGTTGCAAAAATCTGTAAAAACTTAACAAAAAATTTAATCTTTACTTACAGTTTTGTCTACAAAGTTTGCTAAATCAATAAAATGACCTGAAAAGTTCATTTTATCAGACTCATTAGTGATTTACTCCATTCGTTTTCTGATGACCATTTATCATGAAATATAGAATCTTCAGAATGAATGGGGGAAATAAAAAATTTGACAGGCTTGCTTCTTATATATATAAGCTAAATATTTGATTTATAAGACACAAATGAATAAACTACTATGGTCTGTCATGTTTTCTTAGTTGCTAATTTATTCAACCTCTGTTCAATATTGATCCTGACAAGCAGAATAGCCCAAAGATAAATTTATTCATTCCACAGTTTAGTCAGGAACAAGCCAAAAATTATAGATTTTCCCAGGCAGATGATGACAGGCAGTCAAAGGGATGACAAATGACTGTCTTTAGATTTAGTAAGGACAGTTGGGCCAGACGTTTCCGATAAAGATTGGAGCATGCTGGTCAAATACAGGTTCATCAGTGGTCATCATTAATCGTGGAAAGAGCATTGCTGTACTGCAGATGTCCATACAGAAGCTTAGGCACCAGCCCTGCTGAAGAAACAGAATTGGCTCCTCGGTATTTTGCGGCACTCCTCTAAGTGATAGCATGACATGATCATTTATCAAACAGAGACTGTCCAGAAAAGTGTCTGCTTCCCTTAGTAACTTATTGAAGGGCAGGAAAGTGAAAGCATTTTATTAAAGACAGGAAGGCAATGAACAACCAGAGCGTATCCAAAGGGTAATCGTATTTCAGCACAGGATTAGTTTAGTCTTAAGTAAACATACACTGGAGGGACTATGTTGTGGGTCATTTATCAAGTGAAGAATAATTAACAAAACTCTAAACATTCTTTTTATCTCTATCGATTTAAAGTTCTATTATTGTTATTATTTAACTTTTGGATGATAGGCATTATACTCAGTACTTACAAAAATAAAATGCAAAATTCCTTCCTTAGAGGATTTAAGAGCGAGAAAAATACAGAGCAACTTACACAACATAATCATGACTGGCTGTATTAAATTCTGCTAAACATGAAAGAGCAAACTCTAAGGCTGAGGGTTAAAGTTATAATCTGTGACTAGAACTTTCATATAAAAAGTAAGCTATTTCTTTGTCAGTAGATCAAAAGTTTCTTCTTCCTTAAACTTTTGCTATGTTGAACAAAATTAAGAGAAATGGAATTAGGAGAGAAGTAGCAGGGAAGGCAAACAGTCAGAGAACTAACACATTTATGATTTGTCTGCTTTGTTCCTTGTATCTTATGTGCCACGGCAATTAATCCTAATAATTATCCTCATGTTATAAATGAATACATGACAGGTTTGCCTGAGGTCACACAGTAAAAGCAACAGTGCCAGGAAATTTAGGATTGCCTTTCAAAACTCCCTATATTTTCACATAGATTACAGTATTTATTAGTATTCCTTAAAGTCAAGCACAGACTAAAATATATATATATATATATATATATATATATATATCTCCAAAGGAAATAAAATCACTATTTGAAACACATATCTGCACTCCTGTGTTCATTGCAGAGTATTCACAGTAACCAAGATGTGGAAACAACCTAAGTGTATAACTTTTTTGGCATAATTCATTACAGATTAAATTTATCTAATTTTAAAATAAAAGCCAGAACATTGGGGCATATAAAGAAATACTCAGTATGTTTCATTTCCATTAAATAATAGTTAAAAGAATTTTAAAGAGGAGGAAGGTAAAAAAAGAAAATGAATAAAAGAAAGACAAAAGAGCTGGGTGAGGGAAGGTAGTAACATGGATGGGAAAAGAAAAATAAGGAGAAAGGTTAAGAGGGAAAACAGAGAGCTGGTTCTCATGTGCCATTAATCTGTTTGCCTTGCATTCAGTTAAGCTGTTTACCGTGAAATAATTTCATTATTCCTTCAAGTGTCAACTAGCTGATTTTCTTACAAGCTATAAAAGCATGCAAATATTTATGGATAACAACAACAAAAAACTGTACTCAGCATGATGACAAGAAGTCTCTGTACTCAAAAAAGACTAGAAGGGTGTATAACAATGTATTAAAGTGATCTTTGGGTAACAAGCATGCAAGTGATTTTTTTCCTTCTATTTTCCCCTTTAATAGTTTTCTGCATTCTTTACAAATAAAAGGCAACAATATATATTCTGTACAATGCCAACAGATTGTTTACTTACTACTGTTCACTTCAACTGCCTTAATCTGTAAACTTCTATAGATTCCACTAAAGGGCACCTTCTGCAGCAAAAAGTGTTTTCTGAGCTTCAGTTTGGGTCCATTTAAGGGAGGCATGACCAAGAACAGTCAGACTCCCAGTCTGACTGTTTTCACTTTTTGCTTCATTTATAACCTCTTCTACTATCAGTAGAAAATAGGTATGTATCATCTAAAAAACTGGCACTAAACTAGAACTCTATGAAAAACAAAATAGTTAACTGACATGCTGTAAATACTGATAATTATACAGTACTTATGTCTTGTTTTTTCTCCTCTAATTATAGGATTTAGAGTTTTTACTGAACAAGTTGACAAAGCTATGGAAAATGGATCTCAATGGAAATCCTGTTTGTCTCAAACCAAAATACAGAGACAGACTGATATTGGTGTCTAAATCACTGGGTATATCTTTTATATTAATATAATTTTCTTAGAGAAAGGGGCCTGGTTAAATGTTTAATTTATCAGCAAGCTTTGAAATATAAATATGATATCTTGATCTGCGAAAATGCTCAGCTTGGTTTAGTATTTTAAATAAGACCTAAAGTTAAAATTAAGAAATACTCTTGAAAATTTGAAAAGTATCTTTCAGAAATAATTAAAGCACCAGACACTCTTTAAGAATAAAATGTGGCCATTACCAACAAAAAAAAGCTAGTCATAAATGTGTACAACTTGCTGGCCTTTTGATAAACTCGTATTGGCACAAAAACCTCTGATGATCCCAAGGGACTCCCTTAGCTCTTTGTCCTACAGATAAAATTGATCAAATTTTTATTGCTTAATGTTTGCCAAATGGTACCCTAAGAACATAGAATTACTTTTAATTTGAAAGGGAAACAGCCTGGGGAGATCTTTTATGTAGTATCTGCAAATAATATTCCTGAATACACAATATGTTAGAAAAAATGTACAAAAAGTACTTGAGTGGTGACCAAATTATATGACAGTATAATAATAAAAGAATGAGCAGTGCTGTCTCACAAAGGAGCCTCATGACTGTTTCCTGTATCGGAACCACCGTAACATACTATACATGGGTATAAAAAGTAATGTATGCTGTGCACTGTAGTGTATGCTTCTAAACTAAACTATTCAGAAAGCAAGGAGATCACAAGTTCAAGGCCAACCTGAGCAATTTAGCAAGACCCTGTCTCAAAATAAAACATAAAAAGAATGGGGATGTAGCTCAATGTGAAGCCTTGAATCAATTCCCAGTACCATACAAAAACAAACAAAAAAAGTAATGATAACAAAACCACAACTATAACTTTGATTTTTGTTGTTGTTGTTGGTACCAGGGATTGAACCCATGACCTCGCGCTTGCCAGGCAGGTGCTTACACCGCTGAGCTAAATCCCCAGCCCCACAACTATTACTTCGATTAATCATAATGCTAGTGCAGTGGTCCTCTGGAAGGAGAAAGGAAGGTGCATCAGAAAGATGCAAGACTTTTTTTTTTTCTTTTTTTCAAAATATATGTGCAAAGATCACACCCAGCCTGCAAGGGTTAAAAACAATAAACATACTGGGAGAACAGTCACGTATATATTTTTTGAAGCTCTGCTATACATCCCCCATTCCATCCTGTCATCCCCATCCCCTCCCTTCTCTGCCCACTACATACTTTATTAGTCCACTTTCCTCAGCAAGCAGAGTGAAGAAATTAATGTTTGGTGATAAAGGAACTCCCAATGATTACAAGACCATTTCTATAAATATTTCTCTTTAACAACACTGTAGATTATAAAAGATGTGAAAATCTGGATGTGGTGGTGCAGACCTGCAATTCCAGCTACTTGGGAGACTGAGACAGGAGGATTGCAAGTTGGAGCCCAGTCTGGAACATTAACATGAAGAAGATACTGGATTTTTTTTTTTTTTGGTGTTTCGTTTGTTTGTTTTGTTTTTGCCTTTTGGAGACAAGGTCTCATTATGCAGTTTAGGCTGGCCTTGAGCTCACTTTGTAGCCCAGGCTGGTCTCAAACTTGCAGTAATACTCTCCTGCCTCAGTCTCAGCTTCCCCTGAGTGCTGGGATTACAGGCATGTGCCACCATCCCCCACTGAAGAAGACATTGTTTTAAAAGATTTGGGTTTGTTATTCCTTAGACATTGTTTCAAAATAGATATTTTTAAAAGGGTTGGGGATATAGCTCAATGATAGAATGCTTGCCTACTATGGCACTGGCTTAAATCCCTAGTACCAATAAAAAAAAAAGTGGCGATGGCTTTGCTGATGTATCCCAGTAAAATATTACTAGGAGCCATTTTGTATTTTGTAAGTTACCCATTTCTTGCCAATTAAAACAAGCCTCATATTTGGTTTAGCTGGCATAAACAGAAACAAATTTCATGTTTAGAGAAGCTCATTAAAATGAAATAAATTTCTCAAGACCTCTATCATTTGGCTTCCCCTCCTAAACCGCTTCCACAGGTAACAACCTCAAATAAGATGATTTGCTAAAAATGAGATGGAATCAGATTAAGTAAGGCACAGTCTCTTAGTCATTCCTAATTTGGTCTGGAACATTAACATAAAGAAGATATTGTGGTAAAAGATTTGGAACTTTCATTCTTTCAAAAAAATTTTTTTTTAGCACTAAGGATTGACCGCAGTCTCATACATGCTATGCTAGGCAAGCACTCTAACGCTCAGCTACATCCCTACCTTTTTTTAATTGTTAATTTTGAGACAGGATCTTGCCAAGTTGCCCAGGCTGACCTCAAACTTGCCATCCTCCTACCTCAGCTACCCAAGTAGCTGGGATTACAGGCATGCATCACTACGCTCAGCTCATTCCTTATGTTTTGTTTTGTTTTGTTTTGCGGCACCGGGGATTGAACTCCCGACCTTGCGCTTGCCAGGTAGGCGCTTAGGCCACTGAGCTAGATCCCCGGCCCTGGTGTTTTTGAGACAGGGTCTCACTATGCCATTCAGGCTGGCCTTGAGCTCACT
>RJWT010029352.1:0-14945 GCA_004365215.1 Cuniculus paca | reverse complement strand
TGACAGTGTCTCATACAAGTCTGTATCAATGATCTACACTGGGAAGGCCCCCACAGATCAGTGGTGGAAGCTAGAAACTGCACCACTGGGGTAAAGGATCTGAGCCAGCAGGCTGAGGGATCTGTACTGGAGCTAAAGGGAAGGACCAGTGCTCCCCCGAAGAGAACTGCAGCCATCCTCAGCAACAGGGAGGACCCAAGCTCCTCTGATGATAACAACTGCGTTCTTGTCAGGAAAACCAGCAGGATAAGCTTATCCAGTAATAGCATGCTCTCTTCCCCTTCAATATTCCTTTTATTCTATGGACAACAATCCACAGTTGGCCTTCCACACCCACAACCATGCTGAATCAGTTCATCTGGGTGTTCCAAGTTGACCATTAGTTAATCCACCACAAACTTATACCAAGGACTGTTGTTTTTAGAAAACTGCTTTTTATATCATTATCTGATTACTGGAAGTATTTTGAGGTACTTTGAATAATGTCAAATTAATATAGCTTCTGCATATTTTTTATAGAAACACATAGACAACACATAGAGCAGTGTGTCTTTTTGCATAGGTTTCTATGAAATCTACCTTCATCAATGTCAAAATAACAACCACTCTTTTCCAAGTGTGCCCAGCTTTGGGACAATAACCCAGATGTGTAAACTTTGATCAGCCCTGATTTCTGTTCTTTCTTTCCTTGTCCTTCTAATGGGCTATGTAGAGTTTGACCACTGCTTGCTGAGGGTTTGTGGGTCTCTTGTTTGCAACTGTGCTTCTTTGCCTATTGATGCCCAGTGTGAGAATGTCATCTTATCTTTTCATACATGAATGCAGACAGATACAGATTAATGTGTACTTTAATTGTGAGTTTTTGCTTAAATATTTTGCAATAAATTTTATTTTCCAAATTGTTGGTTAGCGTTGACACTAATAGTGTTAATACCCTGGGAATATTCATAAGGTTTCTTTGCTAAGCTTTGGCAATGGGTGAGAGCATCCAGGTGACTGTTACCCTGCCTGACTGAACCCCCTCTTGCCGCATGGATGACCACTCTCCCTTTTTGGTGACTTTTCCTGAGTTTATCATGTGTGAGTTTCTATGAAAAATGTTTGGCTTTCCTCCCTTGGAGTTTTGAATAAGTGGTTATTATACATTTGCAAAGAGAACTATTTTAAGAATTTTTTCTCTAAGAATTTATTCACAAGTGTTGATATGTGAATCAAGAGCCAAGTGCTTTCTCATCCACTCCATTGGTCATGTGATGCAGGATTTTTCAAGTTTGGTTGAAAAGCCTCATATCTCTCTCTAGGAATTATACCACAGTGTATTCTCTGCTCATTGGAAAGAAGTTACTGGTCTGTGTTTTGGTAAACTTTTGAGTAAAGGTAGTGAATGCAGTGTGTAGAAATTGATTCTCCATTATGCCATAAGTCTATGTCCGTGTTATGTTCTTCCACACTTCCATTTTCTTTAGTGATTTTCTAAACAGTTTGGTTCCTGTTATTTATTCCTTTTTTTACTTGAGTTCGATATGTTGTAATCATTATTTTTAGATTGGTGTTCATTGATCTTTATCTCTTATGCAAAAATCTTTATACTGTGCTCACACTAAATACTTTCTTGTCTTGTTTATATCATGTTTTTTCATTTATTTCTGTTTATCATTCTAATTCTGATGGTTACTTGATTTTCTTCTATGGACAGTCTTTTTTCACATATAAAAAGTTATTTCACTATGAATTCTCAAGCATTCAGGGTATGTTTCCCATTTCAACTTGTAACTTAAATATTGCAGGTAGAATAGAAGGCTAGACAATCAATGTTCCAAAACTCGTACCTGTTTCTCACTAAATATAAATTAAAGAGATTGCAATTTCATCCTCAAGATGAAGAAAATCAGCTCTATCCACAATCAGTATTCCATATACCTGTCAACCCACTGAATTCTGTGTTCGACACTTGAGATCTAATTTTGATTTTCTCTAATTATGCTATGATGTTATGAAGATGGAATTTGAATGTGTTTTGTGCATATTATGAAAGATATCAACATTCTTGCTTAGAAAGTATTGAGTGTTATTAGAATTTTATTATATTGTACAGCTATCATTTTTTAAACAAATCAGAGTTGTCGTATGCCGTGACTTTTCAAGTTTCACTTTGTTTGTGGGGAGTTTGTCAGGGTCTGTCTTTTTATTTCAGATAGCTATGTAACTGAGGCTGGCCTCAGACTCAAGGCATTTCTCCTGCATCAGCCTCCCAAGTCCTGGGATTGCAGGCATGTACCACCACACATGGTGGAAATTTTCCTTTTTCTCCTATTTTGTGATATATTGGTTATCGGTGTGTATAATACATTTTATGAGTCTTACCCTCATATCACCTTAGAATTTCTTATAGCTGAGTGGAAGGTGATCACTTGATGACACTGAGCTATAATTTGCAGCTTTTGTCTGGTTTCATTGTTCACACACTTGTTGAAATGAAACTTTTCCATTAACATGTTAGTTATTATTTATGTACCATATTTGATGTTTAATTATGTTTTGTTCTATGAAATGAAATTCAAATTTCAAAATGCTGCTTAAGTGTACTAAAGAAAGAAGGACTCAGTGCCATAAATAATAAGATTTGAAAAGAGATACTATCTATAGTGTATCAAAGTGATTCATTAGATATTTATGTGCTTCTGTGCTTTGTGAATGGTGGTCTTGTAGGCTCCCACTGTGAGATCTGCTTTAGAGACAGTGCACAAGTACCCTTGCAGTGGCTCAGCAAAAGAATAGTGCTCCTATTCTGCTCTTGCTTTAGCAATGAGGTGCAATCTAGCATCAGAATTGCTGTCTGAAAAAAATGTGCATATATGCACAGTTGATGACCAAGACATGGAATTAGGATTGGAAGTATTCAGTCTCCATTCAGCTGTTTTGTTTTGTTTTACTTTGTTTAGTTTTGTTTAGTTTTGTTTTACTGAGACAGGCTTTCACTATGTAGATCAGCTGGATTTGAACCCTGGAGACTACAATTGTCCTGAACTCACATGAGCCCTCCTGCCTCAGGCTCTTGAGTGCTGGGATTACAGATATGCACCACTACACTTTGCTTTCAATTCAAATTTTTGTGAGAGAATTTAAGATATCCCAGGCCTTGAGCCTCAACCTTCCTCTGAGAAATGTATGTATGATCATTTAGGAGGCAGTGACCTTTGAGGATGTGGCCGTGAACTTCACCAGTGATGAGTGGGCTTTGCTGAATCCATCCCAGAAGAAGCTCTACAGAGATGTGATGGGGGAAACCTTTAGGAACATGGCTGCTATAGGTAAGAGAAATACCTCTTTCTCACTTATACTCTCAGAGAATATTGTTTGTTACTCATCAGTGTGGTTTCATTAAAAAGAATGTGAAAATATTTTGAAGAATGGCTCAGATCTGGTTACATTATATCATAAATCTAATCAAAATTATTAATTTGTGTGTATTATTATAATGAGTCCTTATATTTCTGTGTCTACAATTCAGGAAGACTTGGGAATAACCAGGAAGTTGAAAAAGAATGCAAAATTTACTGGCGATATCTCAGGTAATTTGCACTCACAAAGAGAAAGAATGTTCCTAGAGGCAGTGTGTGAGCAGAAACATGACAGCCAAGGAAATGAGGCAAAGTTCAATTTAATGTCAAACATTTTCTCCAAACTTTGAGTTTTGACAGCATCCCATCTTCAGTATATCTAACTATGTATACATGCAAATATAACACATTCAGTATCTAAACATTGCTAAGATTGAAGCAGCATTTGAAGTGCAACTGAATGCTAGTTTTTCAGTATGTGTTTTTAAGTTATTCTCTAGAGAATTCAGACCATTCTGATTAAAATTCTTAGTAGGCTGGAGGAATGTTAAGTGCTGTCACTATGAAAATCAGTATGCATTTGTCTGTCTCTAAAAGTTGATCCCTGCACACTTCTCCTGGATATATTTTCAAAAGAGTCAAAATCCACATAAAATACAGATACATGCTTACCCATACACAAAGCATATCAAGTTATAACAGATAAGGCCTTGAAGCGGCTTAGATATCTATCACTGGATTTGTGGATAAGGAAAACGTTAATAGGCTCTGTGTGATTGTGCATTCTTGTAAACCCAGCGCTCTGGGAATCAGATTTTGCAGAATGGCAAATTCTCAAGTTCAAACTTAACAACTGAATCATCAGTGAAAATCTCTCAAAATAAGAAATAAAAAAGCTAGAGATTTTGTGCTAATACCTGTGTTTCATTTCCAGCACTAAAAAGAAAAAGAAAATGTGGTATATAATCAGTCAAAAAATGAATAATATAATGTCATTTGCCATAAGAAATAGGTGGGTCTTCCTTCCATCAAGTTCAGTGAAATAACTCAGCTACAAAATGTAAAATGTCACATGGTTTCTCTTATATGAGAAGCCAAAATATAAATTATGGAGTAAAATAAAAGAGAGGTGATAGAGAAAGGAAAGACTGACTTTTTGGAGAAGAGAATGACAGGTTAAGAGGAGAAAGGAGAGAATGATGGGGGAAAGGTATCAGAATGATCAATATGTGACACACATATATACCCATTGCCCAAAATGAAGCTAAATATTCTGTATTTCAAAATAGACCAACTTGAAGATTCTCAAATGAATACCACTCTTTTGGGAATGGCTATTTTCAACATACCTTGCAAGGCATTCAGTTAATTTATTGTCAGTATTTCTTAGCAGGCATCAAAACAGAACTTATTCTGGTAAATCATTAATACAGAGACCCATTTCATTGTGATTTTTTTCTTTACAGAAATGAAAAGATAGGGAAATACTATGAACATAAAGCTTGGAATCAGCATAAAGAAATATTCCTGTGTAATCCAGAAGCTAATGTGGATGTGAAACAAACAGACACACGCCACGATGTTCAGATCCATAGAAAATATCACAGTGGAGGGAAAACCTATGTATGTAAGCAATGTGGGAAAGCTTTTACCACACGTGGATATTGTCAAATACATGAAAGTCTTCACACTGGAGAAAAACCCTATATATGTAAGCACTGTGAGAAAGCTTTCAGCGCACGTACTTATTGTCTAATACATGAAAGACTTCACACTGGGGAGAAACGCTACGTGTGTAATCAATGTGGAAAAGCTTTCAGCACAAAACCTCATTGTCAAAGACATGAAAGAACTCACACTGGGGAGAAGCCATATGTATGTAAAGAATGTGGGAAAGCTTTCACCACACATGCATATTGTAAAGTACATGAACGACTTCACACTGGAGAGAAACCCTATGTATGTCAGCAGTGTGGGAAAGCTTTCAACACGTACAGTTATCATAAAATACATGAAAGAACTCACACTGGGGAGAAACCTTATGTATGTAAGCACTGTGGGAAAGCTTTCACCGCAAGTGGATCTTGTCATATACATGAAAGAATTCACACTGGGGATAAACCCTATGTATGTAAACAATGTGGGAAAGCTTTTAGTACAAATAGTCAGTGGCGAAAACATGAAAGAATGCACATTGGGAAGAAACAGTTTGTTTGTAAGCAATGTGGGAGAGCTTTCAGCAAGAACAGTGAATGCGAAATACATGAAAAAACTAACACTGGGGATTAATCCTATGTAAGCAATGTGTGAATACTTTCAGTACACATGATGATTGTTACATATGTGAAAGAACTTACTGGGAGAAATCCTATGTGGATATGCGATGTGGGAAAGATGCCAGTCCACACACAATGTCAAATACATAGAAGAAGCCTCACTGGACAGAAACTTTTAGCTATAACCTTACTTTAAAAATCCTGTGCAAATTTCTTATGTAGTAGAGACCTGAAGAAATAATTAGCATAAAATTTTGATATCAATATTTCTTCACAAATTTTCCAGAAAATACATATTTAAGGTAGAACTCTCCTAAAGTACCTATGTTGTGTGGTTTTCAGTCAATCACATATCCATATCTAGATGTAGGTCTCAGCCGGGCATGGTGGCGCACACCTGTAATCCCAGCACTCGGGAGGCTGAGACAGGCGGATTGTTGCGAGTTCGAGACCACCCTGGGCTACAAAGTGAGCACATGGCCAGCCTGAACTGCATAATGAGACCCTGTCTCAAAAAGACAAAAAAAAAAAAATAGATGTAGGTTTCAATATGGCTATACTGAGTTGACCTAAATTTGCATTTTTAGTGTCTTTGTGCTTAAACATAGTGTCTTTAATTAAACATGGTAAACTGAAATGTACTTTTTACTTTCAAGTATGGTTAGTGTCTATGTAGTCAATGTTTTGTCTTTACAATTGGGAGATATACACCATGAAAAATTTAATTTTTATATTTTTTGGTTAATTGTTGGGTTTTTGACTGTGCATTTGTTTTAATCATCTGATGCACATGTTCCATTTTCTGAGTAATAAATGATGTTTCTGAAATTAATGCTATATTTTATACTAATATACATTTATAGAGGCTTGAAACATGTGTTTTTGACAAAGTTGTGTTCTTTTCACATAACTTGTACATTTAGAAATGTTATGTTTTTCATGTTGTCACAAGATACCTGCTTATATCGCAACATCACTATGTATTACATCATGTACATTGTATTGCCTGTTTTTCTTTCTTACTGGAGCCAATATTACATTTACATAAATGTTTATGTTTTCTTACCTTCAAAATTTTACTTGTTATGTTTGTATTGCATTGATTTTTACTTCGTTGTTAATTTTTCTACCACATTGTACCAAAAATAAACCATACCACTGTGAATTTCTGATTTCCCCAGACCGACAGAACCATAACTTGTCTCCAAAAGCATATCACGAATAATATCTCCAGAAAGTATAAAATGTGGGATGATTTATGAGTAACCACACTTTCAAAGGAATTTTTCTTTCTTTTTTTTTTTTTTTTGGTACCAGGGATCAAACTCGAAACCTCGCGCTTGCCAGGTAGGCACTTATGCCTCTAAGCTAAATCCCTGGCCCAAAAGGAATTTTTCTTAACTGTGGAGTTGTTTTGGGAAAAAAGATTTCTATTGAATGTATAATGCAAATGCCTTTATTTTATTCCATGATGCTGTGAGCCCATTCTATCTTTTGTAATTATTGCTTTTTCCTAAAACACTGAACTAATGGCATGAAGGGAAACCTAAATTTTGAGCTGTCAGTATAGTAAAAGTGAATTTGCTACATTATAATTCAGATTGTGTTCTGTTTTACTGAATTGTGAGACAAATTTATACAGTGCCATTTTTCATTGTTCATAAGGACCACTGCCTGATGTTTGCGGTATGTGTCAACCTTTAAACACATACACTGAGCCATGGTGTGTGCATGAGTCCCAGTTGGTCTCCTTTGACCTGTGTTTTTCACTTCCATTTTAACACTGACGTAATTTGTAAAGTGTTTAATACAGTGTTCTTGAATACAAAAGCTACTTAAGTTCTAATGGCATTGTTTTGTTAAAAAACTATGGTGTCATGAAACATAAGTGAGCACTGCATTAAGTACCCCTAATCCAGTGAGTATAGCTTGCCCTAGTCTCAGTTATGCTTGGACACATAAATGACTCACGTGTCGTGTAATAACCACTAACATTATGTCTATTTTGTATCTGAAATATCTGATATACTTCATGAAGTAAGAGACACTGTAAAGTACATTGTCAGTCTTCATACACTGGAACATGTGGCCAAATTCCCTGCAGCACATTTCTGCTTAACATCACTAGCAAGACATGTATTGTGTATTCCTATTCTGGCTAGGAATAGAATATTGAATCTATAAGACATATATTCTGGGTACATTTAATTTCTCATTATTTTACCATGAAAGAAAATCTTACTGGTCCTGCTGATGCACACTTGTAATCCAAGCCCCTCAAGAAGCTTAAGCAGGTGAAGAAAAAGTTGAGTCCAGCCTTTTCAACTTCGAGCCTTTCTCAAAATGTATCTTCAAGTTCTGCAGACGTAGCTCAGTGCTTTAGTACTCCTAGGTTTACTCCCCAGTATCAAATTTATTTTAATACAATTACACATCAGTAATTGTCCTTTTATCACTTGGCCACCCGTTATCCCCAAGCCTCACTTGGCAAGCGCATTTGTTTATGCACTGACTGTCCTGAGCATCACTGGGGTAGGTGTCATTTTGACCAGTTGATTCTTGTATTGAATACTTTAGACAAAATCATCATGGTTATATTTCCTGTTATTTTATAAAACCTAACAAAAATATGCAAGTTTTTGGTCATCTTTTATTTAAATAATTGCACTGGTAAGTAGTTATGTATAAAGGTCTAAGCTAAATGTGATTCCTTTAGTCCCAGCATCAGGAGAGGCTGAGATGGATGATCATGGCTTTGAAGCTAACTTTGGGAGGCAATTTCACTAGATGATTTAGCAAAGTGTGTAACCATTGTCTTTATAACTGCATTTGAAGTTTAAGGAAACAAGCAAGTTGAGGTCAAGAATATAAATGTAAACTAGGATAAAAGAATCACTACTGCAAATCATTATGGTTGTTTTGTTTTGTTTTGTTTTGTTCTGCTCAGGAAATGTACTTTTTATGGTAATTTGTACAGCAGTCTCAAATATTCCTGTATCAGAGTAAAACATAATGAAACATGAATGAGCCAGGCATCCCATGTTCTGAATGTAGAGACATTAGAATTTTGTTTTCTTAATGCTATTGCTGGTGTTCTGGGTAGAAAATAAGATAGGATGACAAAACAAACAAAAGGGTTTATATAAAATTTTAAAACTCCTGCACAAACATAAAAGCAAAAACAAAACAAAACAACAACTAAAAAAAAAAAAAAGAAGAAATAACCTATGGAATGGGAAAAACGTTTGCCTGATATTCCCTGAGAGCTAACTTGTAAAACAAACAGGAAAGTGAAATGAATACACACTTTTCAGAATAAGTACAAACTGCCAATAAATACCTGAAAAACTGTTGAGCATCTATTACCCAATAGAGAAATGCAAATAGGAACACCATCTCATTGCAGAGAGAACAAATCACAACATCAAAAGAATGTTAATGAGACTGCAGAAGAAAAGGAACCATTTAACATCGTGGGTGGAAATGTAAGTAGTTCAACCACTAGGGAAGTCAGTGCACAAAGTATTCAAAAGACTCAAAGTAGTAATTCCAATCAGTGTAATGCTTCCTTTAGTGGGTCTCTTCCCCAAAGAGTTAAAGACATCATATCTCAGTGACCCATGCAAATTCCTGTTTACTGCAGCAAAATTCACTTTTTCTGTGAAGCAGCAACAGCGAGCACTGCTCTGTGAGCCACCAGATACCAATGACAATAAATGCTCTTCAGTATACTCCATTTAGTAAATATGTGATATTTTATTATGAAATGGGCTCTATGTCAGGTTTTTCTAGTAGACAACAGGTCAGTATAAGCATGATAAGCCTGTTAATGTAACAGGGCCATCACTATTATGTTCATTAGATTTGCTATATTTGGGTTTTTTGGATTTTTTTTTTGTCTTTTTGAGATGGGGTCTTGCTATGAAATTCAGGCTATCCTTGAGCTCACTTTGTAGCCCAAGCTGGTCTCAAACTCACAATGATCCTCCTGCCTCAGCCTCCCAAGTGCTGGGCTTACAGGTGTGCACCGTCATGCCCAGCTTAGATTTGATATATTAAATGTGTATTCAGTATATTTTATTTCAACTGTTTTGGTTGTTGAGATATTTCTGCTTTGTTCCTCAAGCAACATCTGTAACCACTTCAACTTTTTTGAGGTGGCAATACGCATACCACCAACTTCATGACATTCTCTCCTGGGTTCAGTGCTGTTAGTGTACTGAAGTGAAACATATGTATACACATGTATATAAGTTTCTTTTTCTACTTTCCTCAGAAAAGATTTTTTAAATTTCCTTGTATAATCAGAGGGTTAGTACTCCTGTAATGGATGCCTAAGTGCCTAAACTTGGGAAACCACTGACTGCTCAAATGAAGATAGAAACCTAAGAACAAGAAGAACCAATAAATCGACCTCGGTCCAAAGGGAAAGACTTGGAAACCCTGTAAAGAAAGCCTAATAAAGATCTGTGTTTCAAGGCTGAACACTGGAGTCTGGTTTTCCTTTTTTTTTTAATTTTTATTTTCAAGAGAATAAAACCAAACCAACCCAAACAGAATAAACAAATCAAAATAAAACAATGAAAGTGATACAAGACTTCAAAACAAGATAATAAGAAATCAACAATGTCTACCATAATGCCTCTTGTTATCTTCAAAATAGCTGCCCATACCATCAGACATACTAAAATCAAACAAAACAACAGAATAAAACCAATCAAAACCAAACAATGAAAATGATACAGGACTTCATTGTTTTGAAGTCCTAAGTCTGGAGTTCTTGAGTGATGACAACACCAAGCATCAAACCTGTTTAAGACAATTCAAGTAGGCAAAAGCTTCCCTTTTCCACTTTATTTTTTTTTGGTTCACCAATGCCGAATCCTCTTGCATGACACCACTTTTGCTCGTGACAGTTATTTTCCACTCAGATCAGTGGCCCACAAATCAATTATTTTCTCTAGAAGGACACACACAGACATGCAGGTTTTATGGCATGTCTTCATTAAGTCATGCTGATGACAAGATTAACAAGTCAAAAACAAGAAATATGAATAAAATTTGTATTGCTACATATCTGTAGTGTATCTTTATATTGGTTATCAGAATGTTGTACATGTATACAACACATCTGAACTCTTTAATTTACCTTCTCATTCCCATTCTCCCTGCTCCATCGTGTCTTTATCCTGTTTCCATTTGTAAAATTTCTCTCATTTTACAGTTACTGATCTGTTATTTTTTGTTATAAAAATAAAATTGAACAGGATATCTGTATTAGTAAATTCAATCATCTATGCATTGCAGCTTCCTGAATATACAAGTGTGTAAGAATTTCAGTATCTTTCCTATGTTTCTCAGAAAATGTACAAAATATGATTACAATAAATAGAATCCCAAATGATGATTGTGAGGCCACATTGTGACCATGGAAACGGAGAGCTGCAAGTGTGCGGCACAAGCATGTGATGATCACAAGCATATGAGTTCAATGCATGAAAATAAGCATCAGTTTCATGTACCAAAAACTTCGATGCAAGCCGGGCGTGGTGGCTCACACCTGTAATCCCAGCACTCGGGAGGCTGAGACAGGCGGATCGTTGTGAGTTCAAGACCAGCCTGGGCTACAAAGTGAGCTCAAGGCCAGCCTGAATGACATAATGAGAACCTATCTCAAAAACATGGGCCGGGGATCTAGCTCAGCGGCCTAAGTGCCTGCCTGGCAAGTGCGAAGTTGTGAGTTCAATCCCCGGTGCCGCAAAAAAAAAAAAAAACAAACTTTGATGCAGTATTGTCTGGGTTTGAGGCACAAGGTTTGCTCCTGTATATGCAGTAGATGTATCCAGGAGTATGGTAGCAGCAAAGGTAATCATAGTCTCTCTTTATCCACATGTTTACTCTCCCAGCTTAGTAGAATCTAATATTAAAATTTCCTAAACTAAAAATGACGAGGTTCAAATCACATGCCATTCTCAGTAGCATGAGCAAATCTCATGACACTATGATCCATCATTAATCTCAGTCATCTCATTATTGTGTGATGTCACACCATGACAAGAGGAATGAGTAGAATATCTTGGCAATGTTCAGAGAAAGACAGCACATTCACTTGGCATCACTTACACTATGATTTTAATAACCATTTCAGTATTAAGTAACAAATGCCTACCTGTGCATAATTTATCTATTAAATTTTTTCATAGGTATATATGTGTATAAAATGCTTTATGTGTGTATGTGTGTATGTTTTATTACTATCTACTGTTGGAAGCATACATTGGGCACATGAAATCATATGCTCATCATCTAAGGGGCATTACGCTTTTAATAGAGAGTTTCACAATTTCTCTATACCTGGCTTGTCACAACAGAAGAAAAGACAGAATTTTTAAATTGTGTTTCTGAACACTGTGCTATTATTTCCAACTAAAGTTATTGATATGTGCTTAACCTTCTCTTTTCAAACCACCCTCTCTTGTGCCTTTATTCCTTGGCTAATTGTAGGTAGTTACGCTGGTAATTGGTATCCCAATTCTTAGAGGGTTCTCATCAGTTAGGTATTGCCTTCCAGCCCAATTTAGTAAGGTACAATTAACTTACCTTTACTGTTTACTTATTTTAAATCATACATAAAATGCCCACACTCAGTTTAGAAAACTTTCATTCCCTCCTAAAAGGACTGTTTTCTTTAACTTGTACTTCAGTTTTCGGGAGCCTCATATAGCACCAATAAACTGTCCATCACCATAAAAACTGCCCAGCCCTATACATATTTCTGTTCTCACAATTTCATGAGGTGAATAATTCATCCCTTGCCTCTGTTCCCGTCTTTGAAGCATATTTCCAAGATTTGTCCTTGAATTATAATATCATTTGATGGTTTCTAAAATGCTATCCCACAAGCACTTTAAATTATTGGCCATTAAATAATTGGTGGATATTTCAATTGGTTCTATTGTTAGCTTTGATGAGCAATAACATATAAACATTCATGGGTAAAATTAGTATTAAATTATATCTCCATTTCTTTTGTATATATAGAAGGATTGGTGGGTATCATGAAAATTTTTATGGTTTGTATAGGAAATGTACCACTTCAAGCACATATCGAAATCTAACTCTCTTGAAGTGTAGAAAGAAATGGAAACTACCCGAGCATAGTTGGTGTATTTATGAGATAATAAGTAGTAGACATGGTAGATTGGTAATCTTCCATGTTATTAAATGCTTATAAAGAAAAAGCAAGACCACAATACACACACACACACACGCACACACACACACACACAGTGTGTGTTTTAATATGTGATGGTGTGTATGATCTCAGAACTGTGTCAGCAAGAAAGCCAACACTAAATGAAAGTATTCTCCACTTTCTTTAAAAAATGTACACTCTTGATTCTACCTTTTTGAGTATGAAGTACTGTGTTTAGTTTCAGGGATGAAACAACCATAACTGTGTTTTATTGTTGCAGAAACTGGCAGATTTTTCCAACATGACTTGCTCTTTACACTTGCAATCAGAGTTTGTGTGTTTTCTCTGTATCTTCAAAGCAACTTATTAACAATCTAGCGTCCTTCAAGGTACTCTTACTGGTTTCTTATTCTCCCTTGATGCCTACGGATAGATATGGTGCTAAGAGTTTCAAACTCACGAATTCTTCTTCCCAAGATTATCAGAAATATTAGGGGTATTTTTTGTCTTTTTGAGAAAGGGTCTCACTGTGCAGCTCAGGATGGCCTTGAACTCACTTTGTTGCCCACGATGGCTTTGAACTCATAGTGATTCTCCTGCCTTATCCTCACAAGTACTGGGACTACAGGCATATTTCACCACTCCTGATTGGAAATACTAATTTTTATTTGAAAGATGAGGAAACAGCCATGAGATACATATGATATACATTCATTAACTGCCTTTGCCCTAGAATAAAAGTGTGCAAATTAACATATAATTACATAGGAGCTCAGGGGATAAGAAGCTGTGTTTTTATCTCTTATGGGCTGGGCATGCCAGGCCAGACTACTGAAGAAACAGGGGTGTCAAAGATAGCAATATGAGTCAAATTTAAATGAACATGAATATTACAAACTGACAGAAAGAGTGTTTATAAATGTTGAAGAAGAAAGACCAGTAAGAAAAAATGAGATCTGGTGAGTTTAGCCTGTTGTGACTCTAAGTCAGGTTTTATTATAAGGATGAACATCACAAAGAGTGCAGTATTCGAATATTGTGTCTTTTACCTAGAAAATATTGAGGCCTAGCATTGCAGCTTAGCTGCAAAAAGCTCAGATGACACTAGCATCCCCTGAAGTAAATGCCATTGCCAAAACAATGAAAAATAAAAGTTGAAAGTAGAAAAGAAAAAAGACAAATAGCAAGGTGTGGTGATGACTGCATCTATTCTCAGCACACAAGAGGCTGAGGCAGGAGGATGATCTTGTTTTCAAGGACAACTGGGACTACATAGTGAGTTCTAGGCCAGATAGAACTACAAAATGAGACCTTGTCTTTAAAAACCGAGAGAGAGAGAGAGAGAGAGAAAGAGAGAAAGAGAGATAGAAAATATAAAAAGAAAAAAATTGAGCTAAATGAAAATTGGATTACCTAAAATTACAGAATCATGTGACAGAGAAAAGCTGGTCACCTAGTGGCATCCAGAAAGCAGTAACAAAAACAGGGTTATGAGTGGTATCTACTACGCTAGAACACAACTGCAGTGATCTCCTTCCTCCAATATATCTTCAAATTACTGGACTGAGGAGGTCAGAAAATGCATGGAAATATTAAATTCACAACAAGCAAGCAGCTTGTTTACAAGATTTTGGTACATGACCTTTAGCAGACATTTTATATTCAAATTAATATAGGAGAAATATAACTCCTGCCCTGTTAGATGTCAAATTCACCAAAGTTTGTGGGCTCCTAACATTGAAGAATGAAGTTGCAAAACAAAAAAGTTAGAAAAGTTTTCTAGGAAATAAGGAGAGAAGAATAGCTCCTGGATTTTCAGGAGGGGCCCCCCGTGTGGTGGCCACAGAGGCCCGCTGTCAGGGGTAATTTATACAGCAAAGTCACTATGTGGGTACAATGTGGGTCAAACTACAATCAATGTATAGGCTTACAGCTGTTTGACTAATATTAACATCAGGGAAACAAATCATGTAGTAAGGATACTTGGAAAGAGCAAAGGCGTTTTGGGGAAACAATGAATCTAGTTGTTCTGGTCGCTCACCTTGGTGACTGATTCCTATCTGGACTTCCTGGAAGAGGTGGTAGTAATAACACTATATTTCAAGTTGCAGGTTTTTTTTTTTTTTTTTTTTT
>RJWT010029351.1:0-14933 GCA_004365215.1 Cuniculus paca | reverse complement strand
TTTTTTTTTTTTTTGGTATACAAACATCTTTTATTTGGCTAATTATGTTCCAAAACAGGTCAGTTAGTAAAATAGATTCTAGAGAATACGACCTATACACAGCCCTCCCTTCCCGAAAATATCCCTGGGGTTGGACATTTCCCTCCCCCTGGGCTCACCAGGTATAAAAATGTTTGGTAGCTCTGTGTTTACCATCTGGGTATGGGACACCATGTCCATGTCCCTCCCCTATTCCTAGGGTGCAGCAGCAGTAGGGGGTCACAGGTCTCCCCTCAAGCCAGCCCAGCCAAGACTTTTGCCCCACCCAAAATATAGAACCAAAACAAAGAGCAAGTAGGTTCCTGATACTGAGGTGTTGGGCAGGCACAGACTCCTTTCTATACAACTAAAACAACCTGTAGGGAAATAAGAAATATAGTATGATATCAGCCCAGAGAAACTGCCTTTGTGTTTAAATACAACCTTTAAAATTAGATTTTCATATGATCAAATATTTTTGAATGAATAAGTGCAGACAAAGAACATCAGTTTTAAAAACAATAAACTCCAATTTCTTCCTTGTTTCCTTTATCCTATTCCTTTCTCCCCAGCCAGTTTTGTATGGAGAAAGACGGCCAGGAATGGATGGTTCCTTGAAAACATTTCACCACTGTATATCTCCCTAACAATTATTTCATGAGTTTCAGGCCCCAGAGAGTAGCTGTACCTGGAGCACTTCAGTGAAAATCTGACGATCACAAAACTATAGACACTAAAGATGGAAAAGACCTTCAGGGTCATCATGTCCACTTTCTTGTCAACTCAGTCCTGTTCCCCACAACGTACTCTCAGGGGCTTTTGGCAGCCAACTTGTAAATGATTCCAGCGCACTGGCCCTGCCACTGTCCCCCTGGAGAGTCCACTCCACTACTAATAGACCTTTCTGTTAGGTAATTTTTTTCTTTGATACTCAGCTCAATTTTACTGTCTCTCAGCTTTATCCCATTATTCTCCAACATACTCTATTGGACCAGGCTAAACATTCCTTCTCCTCTTCAGTATAGATACCTTGTCAGATTAATTATGGCATCAGAGCTTCATCCAGCCACGTTCACAAGGTCCTGTGCTGTAGCATTTAGGGAGACAGATTCTGGCATTAATGCCTCATCTAGAAATTTAAAGAAACACTGTCACTGACTGCAAAGAGATACTTCTTTGTCCTTCATTATCTACTTCCACAGCATGCTCAGGGTTCATGTGTTAAGGGCAGCAGTATTTGGTACTTTCACTTTTCCCTAAAAGCACTTCCCTTTTGCTCAGTTCCTTTTTCTTGTTTTAGGATGATCAGAAAGGGGCTGCAAGAATGCCTCCACCCCTTCAGATGGCAGTTTATATACAAAAGCAAATTTCAATACTCATTTCAGACTTTAGCCCTGGACACAGTCCTATTCTAACTTCTCAGGTGCCTTGAATTTATTAAGCTGAAGAAGATACAGTTTCAAACTGGCCTTATTCATTCTTGCAACTTAAAATGCCAGGTTTGTGAGTGGCTCTGGAAGAAGGTAGTTACGTGTGTGTGTGTGTGTGTGTGTGTGTGTATGTTGCTTTGTAAAACCACTCTGTGGTTTAGGAATTTTGTAATTGTTTCTTAGTCATGAAAAGTAGTGACTATCAAGGATTTTGTGCCCCATCCTAAAAGAAAAACATTTTACAACACCATGCACGGGCAGCAGGGAGGACAACCAGAGTCAGCCCCTCCCGGTGCACAGGCTGAGAGACAAGAAGAGCCAAGGTCTCCCCCTGCCAATTCCCCCATGAGTGACCAGTTGATCTGGAGATACACAGGCTGAGATGATAGCTATTGAAGTAAAATACAACTTAATGCTTGTAGTGTTTAGTATTTCATCGACTTTGCAGGCCTAAAGCCAGTAATGTGATCATCTATTTAGAGGATAATAATACACAGTATAGCATCTATGGGGGATCTTCTTCTGAAGGTGGTAGCCATTGTTAATTCCCTATTATCTTGTTTGAAAGTCCTGTATCATTTTCATCATTTGGTTTGGTTTGATTTTATCCTGTTTTGTCTTGTTTGATTTTATTGTATCTGATGGCATGGGCAGCTATTTCAAAGACAACAAGATATATTATGGTAGCTACTTTGGATTTACTATTATCTTGTTCTGACGTCCTGTATCATGTTCATTGTTTTGTTTTTATTCGTTCTATTCTCTCTCTGTTTTGTTTGATTTTCCCATGTCTGATAGTATGGGCAGTTATTTTGAAGACAACAAGAGGCATTACAGTAGCCATTTTTGATTTCCTGTTATCTTCTTTTGAAACCCTGTATCACTTACACTGTTTTGTTTTGATTGACTTTATTCTGTTTTATTTTGCTTGGTTTTATTCTTTTTATAATAAAAATTTTTTAAAAAGAAAAACATTTTATATCATAATTCAATGCATTATAGGTACATAAAATACATACATAAAACTAAAACAAAATTTTGGGAAACAATATTTATCCATATCATATGTAGTGCACTGTATTTTCTATTCTTATCTTTTGCAAGTATTTTTAAGTACTGGTTCACTCCATTAAATTCATTTTACAACCCACTGATAAGTCAAGACCAAAAGTTTGAAAAATCCTAATGGAGGTGCCCCACCTTCACCTCCGATCCTGCAGAGCAATTGGTGTCCAGTAACAGCTCCTGCCCTTTGCTCTCAGACTCTCTGTGACCAACAGCCAGACCCTCAGGAAGCCTCTTCCCATTTAGAAACCAACAGACTTAAACTGACAGGCATAAGCAATTTCTGATTCCCTGACTTTGGTTACCAGAACAAAGGGAGACAAATCAGGATCATGAAGAAGAATGCTAGGCTGAGTTCCCATACCAGCTTTTTTCCAAGAGGCTCAAAGCCACCAGACACCCTGCCTGGATCAGGAGTGGTAGCAGTGGACACAAGAGCAGAGACCAAAGTCTTTCTGAGATTGATTTTATCTCAGAGCTCTGAGGCATGTGCCCTGTGGAGTGGTCAGATTTGCCCATTTTGTGAAACCTAGGGATAACAATATCAATAGACACACAAAGACACATCTCAAAATGTTCTTTCAACTGATGTTTATGGTGTAATGATTGAGGTCCTTATGGTTCCTTTTGAAATATTTCCTTTCCTCTCAGGATTTTTCTATTACCTTCATGTTTGTTTATTTCAACTGCATTATATATGGAAATGCACAGAAATTATCTAAAAACTTTAAATACATCTCTGAAATTATCTTTTAGCTTTGTAATTAGTTTTATTTTCTGATTCATTTGAACAACTTGAATCATGACTCCCCTTTAGATTGACACTCCTCCTTTTTAACAACGGAAGAAAAATGTTGGGCAATTTGTATCTATGTGGAACACAACAGGCGCATTACGTGATGGATCATCTATCTAAGGGCAATCCTGGATGTGGAAACCAGAGCTCCCCAACACTGGCCTTCAGGTCAACCTCATTTTGTGGGTATCTGCTTTACAGAGGCCCACAGTGCATGGTGGTTTCAATGAAGTACCAGTTACCTCATCAGACCCACTTTGCAGCTGAGGAAGCCAAGGTTCAGAGAAGTTGAACCATTGGCCCCATGCTGCAAAACATACCAAGGAACTACTTAATCCAATGCTTATGAATCCAAAGCCTGCTCTCCTTTCCTTCCAAAAAACCCACTCTCCAGTGATGCACATGAATTTTCACATTTAAAAGATAACCTCAACTCTTAAACCTACTATAAGAATTCATTGCTTAAACCCTTTTTTTCTCACTTCAGAAATCAACATCCAAGTCAAGGTTAAAACTTAGTTTGAATATGTTTTTGTTTTAACCCCCAAGATATATATGTACATATACATATGAAGAAAAACAGAGAAAATATAATGAGTTATATGAAGGCAAATTAGAGTACAAACAAGAGCCACATCTTATGTTTTTAAAAATATTTGCTTTTTAAAAACTAAAGAATTGGATATAGTTTTTAGAGGACTATTTGAAAAAATAAGATCACTAAGAATGTAAGACATTAACTTCATTTTATCTTTAAAGAACTGTTACATCATATGTCACTTAAGAAACATTTGTGAAGTCTAGTTTACCAGCATTTTTTGCTTCTGCCAACTATATAAGAAAGCAACAAGAAGGTCATGCACATTTAAAATTAAACCATCAGCACTGGTCTCAACATTGGTAATAATCAACACAGCAATTAAAATGAACACATTCAATGTTTATAATTCAAACTAAAGCCCCGCACTAATGCAGTTGGAGTTGAGAGAACACGCCCTCCCAGGACTTGGTAAGTAGCACTGTCCCCACACACACAGTGTTACTCACTCACTCCCTTCCCTCCAAAAGCTGCTTGAGGCCTTGTTTTTTCACACTTAGGAGAGACTTAGGAGACATAGGAGAAACTTCTGGCCAACCTTGACCTTTCTCTTTAATCATTTCAGCTTCAGTGGAAAGCCAAATGAAGGAAAAAAAAAAAAAAAACAAGCTGGGGATTGAAAGTGAGGAAGAAAATAAGTGATCAAAGAAATTGAAGACCGAATGTGATCTACTGGACATTTCCTTCCAGACAAGTTCAGAAGGAACCAAACTTGAGCCTGACTCAGGTATTCTCCAGCCAAAGATACTGACTTGCAATTATCATGGTTCCAAAACTTCTGTTTATTTTAAAGTAATATTGACCACCCTACTGAAATCGTTTAAGCCTCAGGATATATGTGGGATAATTAAAAAAAAAAAAACTGGATTGAGAGTTTGGTTCTTGCGAAATAAGACTTAATTTCAAGTTAACTGTCCAGACAGACAAATAAAATCTTTTAGAAGCAGAGTATCTACTAGGACCAACATGTTTTTTTTCCAGGGCTATCCTGTGGCTACACAATTTTCTATGAGTTTAATTTGTTTCATGGAACAACTAAAAATCAGAAAGAAATAATGAAACCCTAACATATGGAAATCTTTGTAGTCTCCTCCTGATGTTCTGCCATCTCTCTGCTTTCTGTGCTTGCTCTGTAGGTGGCATGCAGACAGTTTGGTTGTCTTAATCCTCCCAACCTGCAAAGGTCACATTCCCAGCCATCCCTCTCCCTCGACCCATTGTGGCTCTAGTAAAATAAATCATTAGGGATGGCATCACCATGGGAATTTGTAGGGACCATTTAGGCTAGGGCAAGGGTGGACAGGATGCTGTAGGCACAAATGGATTGCACCAGAAATCAGTATCTCCCCTCGCACAAGACATGGGCCCCCCACCCCCACCCATTAGAACCCATGCTTGACAAACCAGCTCTGAACCTCTGCTGGTTTGTCCATCCTCATGGACACCCAGAACTCCAAAATGTTATGCCCTAAAAGTCCTCAACTTACTTCCAGGACCTTTCATCTCCTGAGGGCAGACTATACGATTGAAATGCACAGCCCTAGGCCCAGTGGAGGCCAAGAAACAGTGTTTTCAGGGGGCATAGATGAGGCAGAGAATGTGGCTACAGTATTCACCCAAATACTCATGAGTCCCTGCCCAGTGTGGGTCAGTTTTAAAGAAGGGGAAACAGACCCTGCCACATCCATGACTCTACGCAGGGAGCAGAGACTTCCAAGCTCCCACCCACACATGGGGAGTACAAGAGCCATGAGGGAAACATCTTGGCAGTAGAAAAAAAGAAAAAATATTAATACCATACTATCTTAGGTTTTAAAATATGTAAGCTTGAGCCAGGCGTGGTGGCACACACCTATAATCCCAGCACTCAGAAGGCTGAGACAGGAGGATTGTTCCGAGTTCTATCTAGACCAGCCTGGGCTACAAAGTGAGCTCAAGGCCAGACTTACTGGCATAATGAGACCCTGTCTCAAAAATACAAGGGCTGGGGATCTAGTTCAGTGGCCTAAGCACCTGCCTGGCAAGTGTGAGGTCATGAGTTCAATCCACAGTGCTGCAAAAAAAAAAAAAAAAAAGCCAAGGGCCAGGGATTTAGCTTAGTGACATAAGTGCCTGCCTGGCAAGCATGAGGTCATGAGTTTGATCCCTGGTACCAAAAAGTAAAACAAAATAAAATGTGTAAGCTTGTATGAAATGGAAAAGAGGATGAAAATAAAGGTAACGGAATCAGAGACAACTATGTATCTGAGAACAAAGTAGGAAAAGAATGAAATTACTGGGATTATTTTCTATCCATCGTACTCATGTGTGTGACTATTTACAGCTTATAGTTAGTTATAAGCACCACGATCATGATAATATACGTGGAAAGCATGCATATGTGTGTATAAGATGTAAAACTTGCGGTTTTAACTGAACAGCCAAACACCATAGCTATGAGAACCCAGAATGAAGTTCTGAAGAAACCTATACAAAATTTTCAAAGGAAATAAATTATAACCAGTTTTATGGCCCTTTAGCACTTTACCCACTTGGAGGATATAAAAGACTGGAAAGAAAGAAAAGATTTTGCAAAGAAATTGCCTGTAGCAAAAAATAAGGACCTTTCCCAATTCCAAACTTGCTGCTGTGGTAAGGATGGAAAACACATCAGTTAGATTACCTGGGTGGGTGACATCAGTACCCTGGCTTTGGGAGCAGAGTGGATCTCACCAAGGAAACTAGAAACCAAGGACCTGTTCCACCAAGGAAGGTCACATGTAGGTCAAAAAGTACATCAGCCTCACCTATAGGCCTGGCACCTATCTCAAAACCATGCACTCCAGGGCCAGTACAGGCGAACCTGAAGTTTCCACACTTAGAAGCGGTGGTGTGATCTTGAATAAAGTACGCAGCCTTTCTGGGCTCTGTTTCTTCATCTATAAAGCAAAGATAATAAAAGTAACCACCTCATAAAATCCTTGTGCGAATTAAATTAGTTACTATATGTACAATGCTTAAGATCATAGCTGGCACAAATCAGTACTGGATCACTGTAGATTACTAACCCAGTGAGGGTCCCAGGGAGGGAGAACTAGTCTTTTAACATCTTCCCAAGAGAAATCTGGTCCTATGTGGACCAAATCCCTGGAGAACAGGGGCTCAGGGGGGACATGGTTACCCAAAGGAAGGGTATCACTTGTATCAGAGTCATCCACACAACAGGGTCTAGAACACTGATGGTGAACCTATGGTACACACGCTACAGTGGGCTGTCTGTATCCACGAAAGAAAAAAAGGTTCTCCATCACTAGTCTAGGGCCTCTGAAGTCCCCATAAAAGTGCTCACAAGGGAAAGAATTGGCTGAAACATCAGCAAAGACCACAAGATTTGAAATAAAGCTTACAAAAGGGTAATTCATGGATGTCATGAGCAGGCTGACTGGGAAAACCAGACACCAGCCCTCTCCTCTGAGTCAGCACCATTCATAGACTGCAGGGGAGGAGAACAAGAAGTCAACAAGAAGCTAAGACCTCCTATGAGTTGGTGCCATGTGCAGGCCAACTAGAGGAGGGCCAGACCCCAGCCCCTTCCAGCACGCAGGCAGGGAGACAAGAAAAGCTAATGTTCCTCCCCACCCACCCACTGTAAGCAACTGGCTGGTCCAGAGAAACACAGGCTGCGATGATAGCTAATGAGGTAAAAATATAACTTAATGCTTGTAGTGTTTAGTGTTTCACTGACTTTGCAGGCCTAAAGCTGGTAGTCTGAATATCTAGTCAGAAGATAACAATACACAATGTAGCATCTATGGGAGATTACCTTCTAGAAGCGATGGCCATTGTTAATTCGCTATTGTCTTGTTTTGAAATCCTGTATTATTCTCACTGTTTTGTTTGGTTGGATTTTATTCTGTTTTATCTTGTTTGATTTTGTTGTATCTGATGGCATGGGCAGCTATTTCAAAGGTAACAAGATATAGTATGGTAGCCATTTTGGGTTTGCCATTGTCTTGTTTTGAAGTCCTGTACTGCATTCATTGTTTTGTTTTTATTGGTTCTGTTCTGTTTCTACTTGGTTGATTTTCGTATGTCTGAAGGTATGGGCAGTTATTTTGAAGACAAGAGGCATTATGGTAGCCAGTGTTGATTTCCTATTACCTTGCTTTGAAATCCTGTGTCACTTACACTGTCTAGTTTGATTAATTTTATTCTGTTTTATTTTGCTTGGCTTTATTCTCTCTAAAATAAAATTGTAAAAAAGGGCAATTCCCAGCAGGACACCTTTATGGCTCAGACCAGTGGTGGTGAACCTGTGGTACATGTGCTACACCAGGCTATTTGTAGCATTGAAAACTCTGTTACTGTGTTTTCCTTTAAAACTAAAGATTGTTTTTTCTAAACTAAAATCTCAGTATTCAGATTTAATTGTTGTGCTGGTGCTTTGCAATAAATACGTGAGTTTGGGGTTGCAGTTTGGGAACTCGTCTCTAAAGGTTCACAACCACTGACCTATTGTCTCTCTCCCTCCCCATACACCTAACTTTGGAGGGGTCAGTCACAGCATCTGGCTAGAGGGACACAGAAAGAGATGGAGAAAAGAGAAGATGAGTCCAAGAATCCTCCCAAACACCACCCCAACTCAAGCCTGCAACCCACAAAGGGCTCTTACCCCATGTAGAGAGAGATATCCGTATCACATGTTGAACTCTAGATAATTATATAGAGCTGCGCATTGCAGGGACAGTGGAAAAAATGCATTAGTGGGGAACTCACACAAAACAGAACCAATAGGGTAGAGAGATGAGAAAAGAGGGAGAGAGGGAAGAAGGGGAAGAGGAAGAGGAGGAAGAAGGAGGAGGAAGGGGAAGAAGAAAGACTTAAGGAATTAGTCATATAATTGTTGTTCCTGGGAAGTCCAAAATCTTCAGCATAGACCAGCAGCTGGAGATCCAGAGAAGAGCTGATGTTGCAGCTCAGCCTTAGAGAATGTGCTGGTAGAATTCTTTCTTCCTTGGGGAAGACCAGTTTTTGTTCTATTAATGCTGATTGTATAAAGCCTACCCACTTTATACTCAATTCAGTCCATTAATTTAAACATAAGTCTTATCTAAAAAACATCCACAAAGAAATATCCAGAATAATTTTTGACCAACCCTCTAGGTACTATGGCCTAGTCAGGCTGACACATGAAATTAACCATCGCAGAGAAAAATGTGCTCCTTGTTGATGTTGATCACATTCCACAAACAAGTTTATTTGATGTATCTCCTTTATACATTCAGACATAATTAGTGCTTTATGTGTGTTAGAAGCTTTGCTTCCATATTTCATTACTAAGACTACACAGCTTTTTATTCACCACTCATAGAAAGTAGAATGAGCATAACTTCTCCTACCAACAAGATTATAAATTCCAAATGTGAAAGAAACAAAGAAAGTCTCCTGCCGGGCGTGGTGGGTCACGCCTGTATTCCCAGCACTTGGGAGGCTGAGACAGGAGGATCGTTGTGAGTTTGAGGCCAGTCTGGGCTACAAAGTGAGCTTGAGGCCAGCCTGAAAGGCTTAATGAGACCCTGTCTCAAAAAGACAAGGGCTGGGGATTTAGCTCAGTGGCCTAAGCACCTGCCTGGAAAGCTCGAGGTCACGAATTCAATACCCGGTGCTGCAAAAAAAAGAAAGAAAGAAAGAAAGAAAGTCTCCTTTCCATGTACTTGCAGCACCACATTGGGTGATAAAATGTACTTAGTCTATAATCAACATGTGTCTGCTGGTTCATCAGAGCTCTGTTTTGTAAGTGGAATACCAAGTGTCCATCTAAATTATGTGACTGAAGCTTTAGGAATCAAATTGATAAGTGTAGGTCTCTCAGTAGCAAACTTTCCTTATGTTTTACTAGCAGGCAAAGTCAGTAATGGAAAGAAAAAGGAAAGAAAAAAACAGAAAAGCCAGTAAGGAAAAGTAAAAGCATCCACACATTAGCAATCAAGTGTACCTCAGAGTTTTCTCAACCACATCTATGGCAGATTTATTTATTAAACACCTGCAGTATGGCAATGCTATTCTCTTAAAAGTGATCACTGTTATTCTAAGCAATTCCAGATGTCTTGAATCCCCTGGGACACACTCACCTCTCCCAGGTGGGGGGTCAGGCTGGGAGCTCCAGACCAGGAGTGGCATCATCCAGCTCCTACTTCCAGCTACATTACTGTCTTACTCCATGATATCAAGTTTGTCATTGATCCTTCTAAACGGTTTCTTTTTTTATCTCCTAAGTTGAGAGGCATTTATACTGCTTTAACTACTCACAAACTTGTTATGGGAACCTGTGAGATAACATATATGAAGGTACATTTTAAAGAATTGGGTGAATACCAATATAAGATCTTTCTAGACTTCGCCTTGAAGATTTTTCCTACTGGTCTCCTTTTGGGGATAAACCAACAAATCTGATTGGCAATAATTTCAGGCCATATCCATGTCAGGGTGGTTTTCTTTCCCACCATGATTCCAAAAGAAAAGATGTAGTTGAAGGTAGGAGAAAAGCAGATCAGGAAGGAGCAGTGGTTACCTGTATTCTGCAGATTGGGAAACTCAGTCTCAAAAGAATGAAGATAGCTTTCCATAGCGCACAGCACATCAGTGGCAGAACTATACAAACCAGTATCTTTCTGCTATTCATACATCATGCTAGGCAGACAGATTCTGCTATCAGATGGATCAGAAAAAACACCTGGTTATTAAAAAGTTTATAGGAGCAATGAGCTATACTTAGCACCTAGCCAAAGTCTGGAAGTGCAACAGATAATCAATAATAATAATAATTTTATTAATTATTAATAAAACTATTAATCAAACTAGGGCATAAGTGTTATTCTAATTACTTTCACTTTTGCAACCTTATTTTTATCTGCACAGATGATAGGGTAGGTACTGTCTGGCTTAAGAACAGGAAACCAAGGCTCAGAAAGGTTAAATGCCTTTCCAAAGCAGGCACAGAGTCCAGCCAGAATTCAGGTGTGCTGATTTCCTGCCTGGGATTCTCCCACGGGCTGGAAGCCACAACACTGCAGGAGTCCGAGGAGTGAATGTGGACGTTGCAGAAGCAGATGGCTCCCTGCCTGTCTGCGGAGGTGACTTTGTGTTCTCCAGAAGCTTTCCCCACCCACATAGTGAGGGAGGGCACAAACACGCACTGGCTTTTATGAGCTCAGTTCACAATGGAGAAATACTGGGCTTGCCAACATGCCCAGGGCTCCCACAGGGCCAGAGAAGGGCTCAGCCTCTGTATTCGGGGTTCTCAGGACTCCACCCTTGGTGATTCAGCTCTAGTAGTCTTAGATTACGATTTCTCCCTGGGTTATCTAAGAGTACTTTGGGCAAAATGGTGGTCTTTTTTCTTTAAAAAAAAAAGAAAGTGCACTCACACACACTTTTTAACAAAAAGTTAATTATTTTTATGGGACTATTTTCTCCAACTAGACTCTTGGATAGCAGTATCAGAACCTTTGGCAGTGCTCTTGTCTTTGTATGTCCAGCACTCAGCTTGAGTAAGATGGAGGTTGGACAAATATTTGTGGAAATGACGTTAGGTTAGCTGCAATAGTCTGGCAAGTGGAAAACATGAAATCACGAACTCTTCAGTCTGAATTAGCTTGTCCTGGATCTTTAATGAAAACAGGTGTTTTGGGACAGAACGCAGTGACAGGAGACAAAGAGCTGGCTAAGAATGAGTCCTTGGGATGGACAAGGAAGTCTGGAACCCTGAATCTCAGATTCTACAGTTCAGCTGAGTCTTACTACAGGCCCCTTGAGTTCCACTTATGTCACTAACTTGTGTAGTCGTAACTCACAACAAAAGCATAACAACCCCTGCTACTAACTATTCTCACTGGGCTCTGTCAAGGCAATGAGTCTCAAGGTGATGCAGATGATTCTACCCAGGTCTCACCTTTCCCTCCCTCAAGTTTGAGGTTTCTATTTAGCATTTAAGAGAAGGAGCCTACACTGAAGATATGAGTTCAAGGAGTAGAGCTGGTTTTTAAATGCTGTTCAAAGAAGTGGCCATGGACAGAAACAGCAATGAGCGCTCTGCTTAGGTGAACCACAAATATCTCCCTAGAGTTTTCCTCACTTTCAGATCAGCCTTCCCAAAAGAAATACAAGAATGTGCCTGTACTGAGATAGAGCTGACCATTTACTGATTTAGACATAAGGGTGTGGTGTACTCTGACGAGATTACTCAGTGCTCAGGAAAAAAGTGAAAGAAGAAATTTCTCTATGCAACACACAGAAACAAGATTGAGTCCTGAAAAAATGGAAATTGTCTAACATGGGTAGCTTTTTTGTTTCTTTGACAAAGGAGACTGTAAGGCTGCTGTCCTCATTTCCATGGCTCATTTATGAATTTTTCAGTTTTTGTTTCTGTTTGTTGTTGATTTTCAAGCAGTCCAGTGCTTACTACATGCCAATCATTGCTCATAGACTATCCTATTAGATCTTGTCCCATCTGGCCCATGTGCTAGATATTATTATGTCCCCTTCACAGTTAGGGACATGGAGAGAAATTAATTAGCTTGCTCAAGACTACACAGCCAGTAGTCAATAAAGCAACTGCTTCATATTCAGGCCTACATAATGCCAAAGCTCTTGCATATTTTAGTATTCCTGTCCACTTCCTTGTCCAACTGTCTACCTCCCTGGTTTCAATGAGTATTTTCTGAGGACCCATAAGTTATAGAATGTTGAATTGGTTCATGTTGCAGTAACAAAAGAAGTAGAAGATCTGGCACTCTATGCCCAAGAACCTCATCATTAATGAATAGAGCAAGTCCCCAACAAAGTACCACAACAAATGTTAGATATTAAATTATAGCACTTGACTAATCTGTCTACCTCTTCTTGTACAGTCTGAGATAGGAAAATAAGTCCAATGCATGGTTCTTTTTCCAGGTGAAGCAGAAAACTCCTCATCATCACCCTTAGAAATTATTCAGTTTATATGGCGTTATCACCCATGGCTGACATTTTGCGCTGGATCATTTTTTTCCTGCAGAATTTTAAAGTCCAGGAATTAGGAGAATTTCTTTTTTCCATTTGTTGGAGAGTCAGGGTATTTTAATCAAAATCGACTTCTCCTCCACAGGTTATTACTGCTAGGATCTTAAAGAAAAATAAAACTCACATATTGAAGAAACATATTTAAGAGAAGGAACCTACACCAAGAATGAATACAGATATAAAATAAAACCTGAATCATAACATGAAGTCAGGCATTTTGAATCCAAAAATATATGTATTGACTGTTTCTCCATGGGACTCTCAGTTGCGAAGTCTAAATGGTTTACAATGGGTTAAAAGAGTCTTTGGAATCTGGTTGCACCCTAACTGTCCACTGTTAGTTCATTTCCTTTTCTGAGTTACAGCTGTGCCCCAGCCATGGGCTGTGTTATCTCATGGGCTCTTCCAAAACCTTGTGACTTTGTGCACGTGCTCCTTCTGCTTGGATTGATTTTTCCCCATTCACCATCTAGTAATTAATCCTTCTAAACTATCTTTATTACTGCCTCTTGGACATGACTCCATTCTGGCTGAAAATCTTTTACTCTATCCCTCCTCCCAATAGCACTAGGGACATAACCAAAGAAGGCAGGAAATCTGGACTGTTCCCAGGTGAAGTCTGCTGTTGGGAATAAGATCTGCTTGGGGATGTCTGAAAAACAGGTGGGGCAGAAACTTCCTGACTTAGAACTTCTAAGGGAAGATAGAGTCACAATAAAGCAGGCTTTTCATGGGAAGAAGAGTCACTAAGCAGAATAGAATGACCCTAATCTAGCCCTTGATGGACTTGTGTCTAGTTCCCAGGGAGCAAAAGGGCTATTACTCTATTCCCTCCTAAACCACTGTAAAATATTAGGGGACAGAGGCCTTCAGTTCCTTTATCAGTGCATTTAGCATGACACTTGTACACAAAAAGACTATATTTGAAGCAGCAATTGTGGCCAAAGGCAGCAAGGATAGAGAATATAACACCTGGCAGCAGAGCTCAGAGGCTACCCAGTAGCCATGACAGAGCCAGACAGAGAAGAGGAATAAAGAGGAGATAGTTAGCATATAACCTGGCCTACCTTGGGTGTGGGCTTATTGGTTCTGGTGCTCCTCAGCAATGCCAGAAAAGGGCTTTTTGGGGAGCTAGGTCAAGAACAGAAGACAACATACACTTTACATTGCCACACCACCCACCCACTTGTTTAGGTATTAAATGAGTATCTACCCTCTATCCTGCCCTTTCTAAACGGAAAAAGCTAAAGGGGCAAAGAGCGTGACTACATCTAAGTCTTTTGCATCCCCCCAAAAACTTGCACAACATCTGATATATACTGCCGGGAAGTCAGGATGCAAATAAAGGGATTAAAGCACGAATGACTAGGGACATTGATGGAGGCACTGTGCTGACATCAGGGAAAGCAAACAACATGAAGAGCAGAGAGACAGGCATAAGCAAGGCAAGAGTTGAACTCAGGAAGACAGCATGGGCCCGACTTGGATTGAACGTACATATTAGGGAGTAATACGAGATTAGAGAGGGAGGCTGAGGCCAGCTTACGGAGAGCCTCACAAACCACAGCAAAGACTGAGAACAACGAGGCACTGGAGGATACTCACAAGCCAAGGCACACATGTCTATATACCCACCAGTTTGCCATCAGTGGGAAAATGTAAACTTCCATCAAACGTTTGGTTTCTCGAATCCTGCATGATGTTAAATGACTAGTAGAAAAGTTGTTCTCTCATCAAACTAACTTTCTTAGTTTCTAGATTTGATTTCAGTTGGTTTTCCATTGTCTTTCCAGGTTAAGATTTGGTTTGAAGGAATATTGTGAGGCTAGGATACATGTTCCTTTTTGTTGATTTGTTAACTGTGTAGACATAATGTACATGTTAAGTGTCATCACAGACGGCCACACTGAAGATCAGAGACATGAAAGGTGCTTTTAATAAAATTTGACACCAGATAGACTCCCACAGACCCTGCTGTGTGCTAGAT
>RJWT010029350.1:0-14941 GCA_004365215.1 Cuniculus paca | reverse complement strand
TTTTTTTTTTCATGTATTTACTTGACGTTTCTACTTCTTCATCTGAGAGTTGTCTATTCATTTCAGATGCTCATCTTTGGATTGGATCTTTAAATTTGAGGGATATGATCATTTTAGTTCTTCATATAGCCTAGTTAGTGGTCCTTTGTCTGAAAGACAACTGGCAAAATTTTTCCCAACACTATAGGTTGTCTTTTTACTCTGTTGGTGATTTCTTTTGCTGTGCAAATCTTTTTAATAAGATGAGATTCCAGTTGCTGATTTTTTGTGAAAGTTCATGTGCAGTTAGGGTTTTGTTGACATAGTCTTCATCCACACTTATGTCTTCAAGAATTCTACCTATTTCACTTTCCAGCAGATTTACATTTTCTGTTTTATTATGTAGATCTGTAATCAATTTTGATTTCAGCTTAGTGCATGGTTAAAGATATGGGGTTTAGTTTTAATCTGTGGCATGTGGAAAGTCAGTTTTTCCAGTACCATTTATTAAAAAGGCTATCTTTCCTCCAGTGAATATGTTTGCCTCCCTTGTCAAAGACAAGGTGGCTCATTATGCCTAGAGTTGTCTCTGCATCTTTTCATCTGTTCTATTGATCCTTGAGTCTGTTTTTTGGTCAGTACCATGCTGTTTTTATCAGAGTAGCTTTGTGGTATAATTTCAAGTCAAGGTTTGTGTTGCCCCTGTTTCACCTCTGTTGCCAAGTATTGTTTTTGGGAGTCTTTTCTGTTTCCAAATAAATTTAAGAATTATCTTCCCTATTTCTGTGAGATATACTATTGAAATTTTGATCAGGATTGCATTAAATCCATATAATAATTTTGGAAGAATGGCCATTTTCACTATATTGGTTCTCCCTATACAAAAACAAGTGATATATTTCTATTTTCTGATATCCTCATCAATCTGCTTTTTGGAGAACTGATACTTTTCAATGTAGAGATCTGTTACTTCCTTCATTATATTGATTTCTAGATATTTCCTTTTTTGGCAGGGTATGCTATTGTAAAATGTGTTGTTTTCCTAATTTCTCTCTTGGTGAGTTTGCTAATTCTTGTACAGGAATGCTACTGATTTTTGAGTGTTGATTTTGTTTCCAGTTATGCTACTAAATTTAGTTATTAAATCTATAAGTCTTTTGGTATATTTTTTGGAGTCTTCTACGTACAGTATCATGTCATTTTGCAAATATTATTTATTTAACTTCTCTTCCTAGTCTTATTCATTTTATTTCTTTCTCTTATCTAATTGCTCTGACTTATATTTCCAGAACTATATTGAAAAAGAGTGGTAATGGTGGTCATCCTTGTCTTGCTCCTGATTTTAGAATGAAAGCTTTCAGTTCTTGAACCATCAATATGGTGCTGGCTTTTGATTTGTCTTAGATGGTTCTTATCAGATTGAGATAAAGACCATTTATTCACATTTTCTGTAGGGTTTTTACCATGAATAGGTGTTGGACTTTGTCAAATGCTTTTTCTGTATCGATTGAGATGATCTTATGGGTTTTTTTCCCAATTGGCTTTGTTAATATCGTGTATTACATTTATTGATTTGTGTATGTAGAAACATTCCTATACCTCTGGGATGAATCCTACTTGGCCATTGTGTATAATTTTCTTGATGATTTGCTTCAATTTGTTTGCCAGTATCTTACTGAGACTTTTTGCATCTATGTTCACTAGGGAAATTGACCTGTGGTTCTCTCTTTTTGATAGAGATCCTTCTCTGGTTGGAGAAGGAATCTTTTCTGGTTGGATCCCTCTCTGGTATTGTGTCTTTGTGACGCTTGCTTCCAGGGATGAATATAGGAGTATTGCTTTCACTTCAATTTCATTAAAAATTTGAGAAGTAATAGCATTACATCTTCTCTAAATTTCTTGTAGAATTCAACAGTGTATCTGTCAGATTGAGGCTTTTATTTGTTGGTAGGTTTTTAATTACATCTTCAATTTCATTGACTTACATTGCTTTATTTAGAAGTTTTACATCTTGATTCAGCTTTGGTAATTCATATGTATGTAGGAATCTGTCTATTTCTTCTGTGCTTTTCATCTTTATGGGATACAAGTTCTCTAAGTAGGTGTTTATGATCTGGATTTCAGCAGGTTCTGTTGTGATTGTACCTTTTTCATTCTAATTGCATGTATTTGAGTCTTGTCTTTCCTTTTTTTGATAAGGTTGGTTAAGGGTTTACCAATTTTACTTAATCTTCAAAGAATCAACTCCTTATTGACTCTTTGTGTTGTTTTCTTAGTCTCCATTGCATTAGTTTCTGCTCTGAACTGATAACTTATAATTTCCTTCCTTGTATAAGCTTTGGGCTTGATTGTTCTTCTTTTTCTAAAGCTTGAGGTTTAACATTAGGTTGTTTATTTGGACTTATTCTGTTTTACTGGTACGGGTATTCACTGCTGTAAATTTTTCTCATAGGACTACTTTCATTGGATTCCATACTTCTGGTAGGATGTGTCAACATTACTTGATTGTGGAACCATCTAATTTGTTCTTTAATTTTATCTGTGACTCATTGGTTATTCAGGAGGGTGTTATTTAATTTCCATTTGTTTATGAAGTTCTTGTGGTTTCTTTTCCCATGGATTTCCAATTTCATTGCACTATGGTCTTATCTATACATATAGGATAATTTCAATTCATTTGCATTTACTTATGCATGTTCTATGAGCTAGTGTGTGGTGTATTTTGGAGAATATCCCATGTGCAGCTGAGAAGAATGTGCATTCTGATTTTGGGTGGAACACTTTGTAGATATCCATTAAATCCATTTGTTCAAAAGTTTGGTTCAGTTCTAATATTTTATTGTTGAGTTTTTGTCTAGTTGATCTGTCAAGTTTTTTTTTTACCCTCAAGGAGAGTAAATATTAGTGGTGGACAAGATAATAAATAAATGAATAAGACAACTTCATATTGTGAACAATTCAGTAAGAGAAATTAAAAAATAATTGTTCCTGAAAGAATAAAAGTGGGCATTAAATATACCTGTGTATAATTGTACATGGATATACAATTTCTACACATTTTCTAGGAGTGTCATCCTATCAGAAATTTGTTCTTAGCAGTAGTATTGGTAGGAGATTGTGGAGCTTTCTGGTGTGTGTTTCTTTTGAAAAAGGATTATGTGTATTACTAAAACCTCATCAATGTCTTTCAATGTAGTTTAATGGCTTTTATTAATTTCTGATTGTTATTGTTCAAGTGAATCTACTTCATTCATGTATTTATCTAAACTGTATCTCAATCCATTTTCTTTCTATTCTCTATCAGGTTCTGTGATTTATGGAACTACCTGACTTTAAGTCCTCCAGCTTTCTGGAAACGTTCTTTGATTTAATGTTTGAAGAAATTAACAGGACCTCATCCTTCATTTAATTTCAAAGAAATGAGTATCCTTACACATTTTTCTCATAGCTACCAGGGAATCTTACCTGTCCTAGTGGGCGTCTGTCCTCCCATATACTGAGCTCCAGCTCCTAATATCTTTTTATCACTTCTTGTTATAATTTTACTGTTGCCCAAGGCTGCTCCAAGTCTCATTGCCATTTCCCTAAAAATGAAGTCCTTTGCATCTTTTATTTCTAAAGGAAATGCTAACCCAAAGCTGATGCGGGTAATAATTATAAACCTTTGTTGGATACTTGAGAGGAAAATGAAAAAAAAAAAAAAACAAAGAGAAAAGTTACATATACAGCATCATTACTCCCAAATTCTGTGAGCTAATTTCTGCCACTTTTCTTTAAGCTCTGCCTTGCTGAGACTGTGTTCCTCAAAACTTCTTAAAGTTTTTGCTTTATTTTAGATATAAGTTCATCTTAAGGTTGATCTTTCTGGTCTACCTTTAAAATACCAAGGATTATTTCATCTCAGGTCAGTCTTTATTTTTTTATGCAGAGCAGTTTAGTTTCCTTTCTGTTCCTTGACCAAAAGGTTTACTAAATATCTTCTGCAATCGAAAAGTAATTTTCTTCCTGGTATGAATTCTGTAGCTTCCACAGAATATGAAAATGACAATAGTTAATTGCTTTTATTGCTTTTGATAGTAATTTTCTTTCTTCTACATGACCAGGAATATTTCTTTGCTTTCTTCACCTCTAGGTCTTTTCTTCTTGTGCTTCATGCTGGGAACAAAGATGAGGAAGTAGAGAATGACTAGAAAATGTACTGTAATGTCTGTTGATCATTGGAGATAGAAAGTGCTTGCCAGAGTGAAAAGAGCAATCATGCATCAAGTGGAGATCAAGTAAGTTCTGCCCTGGTGCCACAGATTGGAAAGTACAGACAGAGGTAGGGAACATTCTCCAAAATAAAGTTCAGCATGAGAAGCAATGTGTAGAAAAATGGCCGAGCAGTGAGTAAATAGAGTATATAGAAACCATAAAAACATACCTCAACATGTAGTAGGTACCATCACACACATACACACACACGCACTCACATGCAGGCTCACATATACACACACAGACACAAAAGACACAGTCATGAGGGATAGTAAAGGTGGAGGGAGATCTGTTTTTAAGTGTGCTGTTTTATAACTGCACTTCCCCATGGACTGTCAGCACATACTAACAGTACCCAATAAATATACCAGTAACCCTTAGGTAGGTTGGAAACCAAGACTATCTCCAACCCTGCTGGTTGTTGAAATATGAACTAACGAGAGAACTAGCCCCTCAGGGATCCTAGCGAGAAAAGAACTGATTGCCTTGAGCACAATGATGCTATTAGCCATCTGGAGAGGGCCAGCATTAAAGCATGGGCTGGTATAAGTGAGCAAAATCTTTGTGATTTTCTGTCCTACAGCATCTTATTGCTATTGATTGTCTTCATTCAGGTTCCTTCAGGCTTCCTTGTTAATTTTTCCTACCTGCAATAGACTAGCAAGTAGAACTACTAGACTTTTACTTAAATTGACCTTTTAAGACATCAAAGAATGTTTCATTGCCTACACAATAGAGAGAAGTAAAAAAAAGTTGAATATTTAGTTTGAGCTATTTTAAGAAAACTATAGTCTTTTGGACAATTTTTAAAGCTAAAAATTTACTGAAGAACCTGATTTCCTCTAGTTTTTAGTTCCATGATGCTTATCAGGTCTCCAAACTTGAGATTCCTTATCTGTCAAGTGGAAACAGCACAGTATCTAATTCAGAAAGTTAATTGAAAATACATAGGTGTAAACTTGTGGTCAGCGCAGTACTGTTTTGAACTTTGAGTCAATACAATATTGCCAATTATGTTATCATCATCATCATCATCATATCACATACTCCTTTTAAAATATCCATTTAATTAAATGTCCTTAGTCTTTCTTAGTAAACTCCTAGAAATCATCATTCATTCTGCAGTTATGCTAAAGACTTTGGGCAAAACAGAAAAACAACCTCTGGGTGAAGCTATCCTTGTAAAACTCAAGGATATTAAGAAACTATGGAAATAGGTTTTATCCAATAGGAAATATGCAGATTTAAATTGAACTTGAGTTTCCCAGTAAAATTCCAAGGATGAATGTGGTTCTGTTCCAGAGAAACACCTGAAACAATTATTAAATAATAACCCAATAATCAAACTGGATCAGGAAAAAGAAAAGAAAGTATGGGAAGTTCAACAAACCGATATGAAAATTAACATCTTACCATGTTTGTGGTTTAAGATTAAACCTACTATCTGTTTAGAATGCCCAGTCATCTTTCTTTCTGTAAAATTTTAGCATCTTTAAGAACATTATTTGCTAAAAGTTTTACATCATTGTAAACCATTTTTCTTATGTAACACATCTGAAGGGAGAAAAGTCTGATTCTGCACCAAAAGAAATAGAAGCAGGAGAAGACAGGTGACATATGCAGGATCATAGAGCTAAAGAGAAGCGAAAATCTCCAGTTCCAAGCCTCAGGCATTACTGGCCCATGGTTTCTGCCTCTCTGAGTAATGATGATTTAAGCTACACTGAAGGAGCTATAACTCAAGGAAGTCGTTCAAAGGCTCTGGCTGCAAAGGCTCAAGGGACAAAGAGAAAATAATATTTCTGAAACTGAAGTATATCACACATCAAGCCTTCCTATCATTGTTCAATCAAACACCCTCATTTTCTAGGGTTGCTAGTTTTAGGTAGAGAAAGCCAGGATAGTCTGCCAGAAAAGAACACCCATTCTTTTACGTTGGGGGAGTGGCCTTAACAACATTAGCTAATGTTTTGAGTTCAAGACAACACCTTAAATCTAAATTAAAAAATTACATAACAACCAAAGCAATAGCGTCATGCACTAGAAATTCATTTATATGGCTTATAAATATTTCTGATTATACTGAATGTCACATACAAACCAAGTACTGCTTGCAGCTATTATTTAACCCTTGAATTTCCCTTTAGAAAATATTTTTGGATTCATTTGATTTAGGGAGAATGCAAGGAATGACAAGGTTCCTTGGCTTATGGGTACTATAAAAACCCCGAAAATTGAATTGTCTGTGAAAGGAGTTTCTCCTCAGATAATTTCTTAATTATTCTCGCATTGCTTCCCCAAGTTCAGAGAATGACCAGCAAGTTCCAACAAGAAACGCTATAAGAAAATTAACATGCATAGGTTTCATTATACTGCTTGTGACATTTTATATGGGTCTTTGTATGTTAAAATGGTAAATCAGAATGTTGATTGATTAGTATGTGTTTTTAATCACATGTAAGTTTCCCATGTTTGTACTCTGTAAAAAGGAAGCCAAGCCCTACTGGACAAATGAGATTGTTAATAACCAACAGCACAACTTTTTCCTTTAGTCACGAAACTAGAGTTGTGAGGAGGCTGGTGTAAGGGTAGAGGAGTGAGTGGACTGAGCCTTCACTGATACCAGGTGTGTAGCCCCTGTGGTCAGCTGAAAGTTACTTTCACCACCTAATCCTGATATAATTGATTAAACCCAAACTGTCAAACACTGTTCTAGGGACTAGTAATGTTGTCACATTATTTGCTATGCGTAATAACCACAACTGCTCTATCAATCTAGGTAACACTGAATTGGGAAAATACTCAAATGGTAGTGACATAAACAAAAATGGTGTGTTTTTTGCTCATGCTGTAGCACTGCAGCCGATCAAATGTGGCTATACTACCCTTTATCTTTGTTCTGAAACCTAAACCAGAGGAAAATCTTCCATTGGAAAAAAATACAGAGGAAAATGAGACGTGGAAAACTGCATGACTTGGAAAACTTCCGCTCAGACATGGCTCAAATCACTCCTGCCTACTTATCATTGGCCAAATAAGTCTAATAGTCACTTCTCAATTCAATAGGATGGGAAAGTACACTCCTCCTTCAGGGAAGGACAAAGAAGAAATATAAACTACACAGCCAACAAAAATATAATCTACAGTGCATTATTTAGTAATGCATGTTTATCTGTTCCCTTTCCCAGAGATAGTGCACCTCCTTCAATAAGGAAACAACCCAGAATTCCCATTCAGTTATTGCTAATAGTTAAAGGTGTCTAGGAGATGTAAGACTTTTTTCATCAAAGGCCTGGATCTCGCTCCTTTTATGAACAATAATAACAAAAATGTGATTTTTTTCCTCTCATGCCAAATACGTAGTAACAGAATAAAAATATAAAATCTGCCATTTAGAAAGGTGAAAAATGTACGGCATGTAAAATTCACTGATCCATAGCAATCCTAAAATACAACCCCCAAAATATTATGAAGTCCCCTTACTTGGAGACGAAGGATGCCCTTGCTTAGATCCTATTGCCATATTTAGCACTTTTGGTTTTGTAAACAGCAACGCCCAACTTCTCATACAATTTAATCTACACCACCTTCACCCGATAAGCTATCTTTCTCCCCCCTCTGATAAAAAACAGCTTCAAATTTCAAAAAATGCCTTTAACACTAAATATGAAAGAGAATGCCAAATATAATATTTGGAAAATATAATTGTAATCAACTGCAGCAAAAATAGTACTTAAAATTGTCATGACATTTTAATGGTTGAGAATACTGTACCTCAAAGAAGTTAATTACCTCATTCAGTGTTAGATAGGCAGAACTGGGATTCCACCCAGTCTATTTTACTCAAAATCCCATGTCTGCTCTCCTCTATAATGTCTCCTCTCCACAGAGAAATATCAGTAGTTAGGAAGGAAAAGTTTCCATGGGCTCATTAGATTCAACTACAAATTGGCTGTGAGTACTTCGCAATGCTAGTTGGAATATTCTCAACCACAGCTATTATCCTTTATTTACTTTTCTTGTAGGTTTTGGTGATGTGTTGGTTGAATATTTGGCCTTCATAGTTGTGGTTTCATATACGGTACTTTCATTTTCTTCAATTAGCTGTTTTTAGACCAGAGCATGAAAGAAATTATTTCATCCTTCCCAAGAGGAGAAAGTTAGGCTACAAACCAGTGCGCAATCACAAGGGTAAAGCTGGGGGAAGTTTCAGAACCAAGGATCAACTACCTCTCTCTGGCACTAGAATCACATTTTAGTGCCAACTTTGGAAATTTGTAGATTTATTTTCATGTCAGAAGCCTGTGCTATTGCCAGGAAGCCATCAAAGAGAAACTTATCCTGCTATATAGTTTTATCAAGGGCCAGTTGTAATATTCACTCAAAGTTTTTTTTTTTTCATTTTGCTTTACTCCTCACTAACAGAGGCTGTCTTTCAACCAATTTAATCTTCAATCAAATATTGTATCACTATTCAAATGGGACCTTTGCCAAACCTAATTGCTCTGTGGCAACCAAATGGCAAGGCTGGATAAAGACAACCTGGACTGTCCCTGTTTGTCAGCGAGGTTGTTTTCAAATAGCAAGTGGTGTAAAGTCTTCAACTGCAGCTTACACAGAAGCTGATGCCAGCATGTGGTGCGAGGGAAATGAAGCCAGCTCTCCCGAGACTGTTCCAATGGCTGGATTCCATTCCTCAGTTCACGGCTGGCTCTCCTCAGCACCAGCCTGATGTTTTCATAGAACTTTACACTTGCTTCTCACTCGGATTGTATTTTCAAATCTAGAAACATTTTCAAATCATTGTTGTGGCTTGAAAAAGGAACATGTACTTATAGACCCAAAATTGCTTATTAATATTCAAGGGAAGAAGGACAAGGCAGGAACAAATGACAACTGAGTCTTGCATGGACGATTCATATATAAAACTGGGACCAATACTTTAGCTGCAGCCAGCCAGATCTCAGATACCTTCCAGGACTCCCTCTAAGGGTAATCCTTCTGGCTGTGATTGTGGCTAATAGAGAAAGGTAATGAGATGTTGTTGCTACTTGATGCTTTGGAATTATTTATAGACTGTTGGGCCTAAGATAAAACAATTTCCTATGAGGATGCTTGGATCTAATGAAATAAAGTTTGTAAAACTGTAGCTTATTTCAGTCTCTTATACTTTGCCAAAGATGAGTTCACTATACAACTCTGAAAAAAGCAACCTATTAGCCCAAGAGAGAATGTAAATTGATGCTGGAAAACTGATAACCAGCAAATTTGTAATATGATTATGAACACAATAAAAATAATTTTTTGAAAACTTTAAGAGACAACATTTTGAAATGTGTGAAACTAATATCATGTTAGTTTTAATCTTCGTATATACAAGATCTATTATAATTTCTCCCATCAGGACTTAGCACAAGACCTGGCACATGACAGGTCACCTTGACATACTAGTTGCAAACTGAACGATTGCTAAAGAATGGAATAGAGTGCACATTTTTTAACCCAATTAAAGAAAAAAGGGGTGGACTTTAAAAGAATCAGAGGTTTAAAAGATGGTAGCATGAAAAAGAGAAAATGTTCTAGACAGGAAATTAGAATTTGTGAATGTTCAGAGGATTAAAAGGTTCAGAGGAAACACAAAAGATGAGCTAGCTGGAGTTCAAAGGATAAAGCCAAAGCTCCCTCTCTTGATCAATATTTTCCCTAATGCTAATGGACACCAGCTGTGCCTGATCCTTCAGGAGCGAAATAAACCCTTGTGAGGATTCTGTGGAGCCAAGATAGGAGGGAAAAAAACACATCCTGTCCAAACCCCTGTGTGGCATTAAAATTTAACAGGGGGTAAGGGTCCTAAAGAACAGCAGAAGAACTAACCTCATGAGTCTGACTGTAATCAGGTCATCAAACAAGGGAGGATTTCCTTCTGGAGAGCACCGAACGCTGAAGGCATTAGCTCCCAGGTACTGGACTGAATTCTTTTCATCATTATTAAATAGTGGTGATAATAAAAGAAGTAGAGTAACATGGCATCCTTAGTGTTCAGAATGTACATTATACTCTAGTAACGTATGCATCAGGATGCACACTTGGTGTGCAATTCGATGTCCCACAGCTTCTCAAATCTTTGTTAGCTGTAGGGGAAAAAAGGTCAGTTCAGCATATGGCTCCAGGCCAGACTGCAAAAAAATGTGACCAAAATGTTACCCTACCGCACTCAAGTTGCTGTGTGAGGAGGTGAGCCTGAGAAAGCTGTTTTGACTTATCCCTTGGAGAGCCATGATTTGAAGTTAGTTCTGTCAAGGTGAAACTCAGTTGTGCAAGAAGGGCTCCCTGAGATTCTCCTTCCCTACAAAACATGAGAAGAAGAATATGCTTTCTTCTGTCATGAACCTGACTATGGTAATGAGAAACGCAGCAAGAAGCTCGAGTTTGAAGCCACACCCAGCAAATGCCCTGAAGAGGCTGAGCAACACGGAAGAAGATGGGTTGTTGACTCAGAGCTTGGCTCGTCCTGGGTGGCACGGGTCACTGGTTTAACTTCTTCCAGGTGAGCTGAGAGCAGACTCACTAATGTGCATTTATTGATCTACGTACTTGAGTAGAACACTTCCTAGTTTGTTAGTTAGCTGTTAGTTGTTGGGACGACGTACCTGATATACCCAATTTAAAGAAAGAAAGGTTTATTTTAGTTCTAAATCCCAGAGATTTCAGTCCATAGTTCAGCTGAGCCCAAAGCAGAAAGGGCATCATAGAAGTAAATGGCAGAGGAAAACTGTTCAATCCATAGCAGTCAGGAAGCAGAGCAAACTGGAGTCTGAGAAAGTTACAGCCTTTACAATCGTGCCTCTAGCGATCCACTGTCTCCCTCTATGCCCCACCTTCCAATAACCCATTCAGGTATGAACAACTCAGTGGGTTAATCCACTAATTTGGTTAGCATACTCACAATTTAATCACTTGTCTAGGTGTCTCTTAGTTCAATCAAATTGACAATCAAGTGTAATTGTCACATCTTCATAGTATGTTTAATGCAAATCCAATTCAGCTTGGCAAGGGTGGAGATAGAATATAAGGTTTAAGAACTTGAAAATCACCTGTGTTATTTGGGAAACAACACAGATCCGTGGCGACACCCAGAATCCTGCTTGCATCAGTCTGGTGCAGCATCAGCAAAGTGCGTTTTTAGCAAGCGCCACAGGTGACTGTGATGCAGCTGACCTAACCTCTGTACTGATCAACACTGATGGAGAAGATTACAGGTACTATTACTTTTCACCTGCAATGAAATCGAAAGAACATTGATTGGACGTGATGCTACAATGCCAGAGAAGGTCATAGACCAAGAAGAGGAAAAATGATATGACTAAAAGTTCAAAGCACATGATTAGCAATTTTGAGCCAATCACAAGACAGTAAGGCAGAACAGCTGAACAGACATGTAAGGCAGGGACTGGTGTTACTAGTGTCTGGCTCCTGCTCACTTTGGCTGACTTAGGTTAAATACCCTGGGAAACCTGGTTTTGTTCACAGTAGGATTTCACAGTGGGGTCCCCTACTGAAATCACATGGAAACTAAAACAACTGGACCTCTCACCTGCAGAGGTTCTGATTTTATTGTTCTAGGGTTTATCCTAGGTAGGGAGATTTTCAAAATCTCAGCAGATGATTCTTAAATGTAGTCAAGCTGTCTTTTACAATCAAAAACAGCATGGGTTTTTCAATTGGATCATCTTACCTAGCACATCTCAAACTCTCACATGCTTACTGTTCAGCTGAGTATGTTGTAAAATTTCGGACTCGTGTTCCAGAGGCCTGGGGAGGGTCCTGAGGTTCTGCATTTCCCTATAGCGCCCAGGTGCTGCTCACGCTGTTGACCTATGTACCATGGGAATACCAAGGAAACCCTTCAGTCTCCAGTCCCATTTTAGTACTACTGAGAACTTACTAGAAACACAAATCTCAGCTTTTACCCTGAACCTACTGAGTCATAAACTCTAGTGGTGGCTGCGTGTTTACGTGAGGCCTGGAGGTCGTTCCGATGTACACTCATGTTCGAGAATCTCTGCTCTGCTCCTTTACATCACCATCTGTCACTGTTTCATCTGGCTGAGCTGGGTCATGAACACTTCCGTCTTTACATGTGACCAAACTTTTCCCAGTGGGGTATCTAGGATTTCAAAAGGGAAATTTGGTTCTCTTTTTCCATCCCGACAATTAAAAGGGCATTATTCTCACATGACCCTGAAATGGTAATGAATCAAACACACTGCTCTTTGTTTAGTCACTGAACCACAAGCTGCACAAAGTGAAGGGGATGGACATGCTTTCTCAGGTCCTTTCTGCTTCCACGGTCTGTAATTCCACCACTCTAATGAGAGAGGCTGTGAGGGTTTTCATGCCTTTGTCACTGGACTCTGCACAACCCACTCAGTGCTGTCACGTTCCCATTGTTATTCTCTTTTTTAAAGCAAAAGGAAGGGGCAAAGGCTCCTGCAAGCCTCAAATGCTGGGGCTTCCGTCAGTGCCACTAGGAGTTAGTCCCTGCTCACAGTCAGTGCGGGTGCAGAAGCACAGGACTGCAAAGAAGTCTGGCTTTCCTGAGGGGCTCTGACTGGCCGGAAGCACTTTGTAGCTCATAGCTATGAGTGCTGAGGAGTGTCTGAGAAACTTTCTTTCTTGAACCATACTTTTATTTTATATGAGGACGTTTTTAACCATGACTGTTAAAATCTGGGCACCGGATATGCATACAACCCTGTCAGGAAGAGAAATCAGCAATCCTGGTTCTTCAGACATTGCCCAGATTTGCAAACTGAAAGTCTGATGTCCCGAGAAACACCTCGGTCCCTGGCAAATGTTACTACTGCCTGCCCTAGATCAGGATTTCTTAATTTGAACAGTAATGATCTGGATAATTCTTCATTATATGATGTCTAATCTAATTGTTTTAGGCCGTTTCATAGCATTCTCACCCTCTACACAGTAGATCCCATTAGGACTAAACTAGTGGCAACCAAAATGTCTCTTGCTACAGCCAAATGTCCCTCTGTTGACAAAATATTGCATAGGTGACAGCCACTGTCCTAGATATCAGTGACTTTAACCTGACCTCATCTGAGTCAGAATTTCTTAAATATTAATGGGTAGAAATCACTTGAGGTTGTACAAACATTTCTCCAAAGCTTACAAAAGACCAGAAAATACATGAAAAATGCTCAGTAGCATCAGTGATTAGGGAGATACAAATTAAAACCATATGAGATATCCCTTTACTTGCACTAGGAAGGCTATTAAAAGACAATCAAGGGGCTGGGGATTTAGCTCAGTGGCATAAGCGCCTGAGTGGCAAGTGAGAGGTCATGAGTTCACTCCCCAGTACCAAAAAAAAAAAGACAATCAGTAGTAACTATTGGCAAGGATAGGGGGAGATCTGAACCCTTTTTCTTTGCCAGTGGGGCTGCTAAGTAGAGCATTTACTTTGGGAAACAGTTTAGCAGACTGTTAAAAGGTTAAATGTAGAATTACCATATGAGATAGTCATCACTGCCTTTGGTATTTACCTGAGAGAACTGAAAGTATATATCTGCACAAAAACCTATACAGAAATGTTCATAGCAGCATTATTCACAATAACCAAAAGATGGAAATAACACTAATGGTCATCAATTGATGAAAGGGTACATAGGTGTTGTATATCATACAAAATACTTACCCATAAAAAGCAATGCGGTACTGATAGATGTTGCAAAATGAGTGAACTGAAACATGATAAGTGAAATAAGAGACAAAAGACTACAGATTTTTATGATTTCATTTATATGAAATATCTAGAATATTAAAATCCATAAAACAAGTAGATTTGTCATTTCCAGAAGCTAGGAAGATGAAGGAAGGCAAATGGTTGCTAATGAGTAAAACTTTTCTTCTGGGAAAACGGAAGTGTTTAAAATGGTAGTGATCATTGCACCTTTCTGTAAATATATATATTTGAATGAGTGAATTGTGTGACATGTTAATAATATCATAATAAATCTATTATTTAGGAGACAAGGGAAGGAGATATGAGGATACAAGGAGACTGGAGGACCAGGAGGGGAAGTAAAAGTGATTAAAACATCACATGTGTATGTTCCCCAAGATGAATGTAGTTATTATGTATTGCAAAGATTTACTAATAAAAAACTTTAAAAAGAAACATAAAACAACTGTTATTAATTTTAAAAATCACTTGGGAATATTATTAAGACACAATTCTGATTCAGTAAGTCTGACATGGATCCTGATTTTCTGTGGAACACATTTTAAAAAGCACTGGAGAGCGTTCTCTAAGAGTTCCTGTCGAGCTATTTCACAGTCACTTGTGAACTTGTTAGAAATGCAAATTCTCAGGCACTATCTTAGACTCATGCATTTAAAAACCCTGGAGATGGGGTCTAGCAGTCCGTTTCAGCAAGATCTCTAGTCATTGGCTGTGAATTCATGTTTGAGAGGTACTGTTTAGAGGGCTAGGCTCACACATACAGGTGCTCTTCTCCATACATGTACATACATTTTGGGTTAAAATATTTAGTTTTGACTAAGAAAAAATATTATTTAAACAATCATTTGTTATGTCATATTAATTTAAAGAACAGAGCTTCATCATTGAAGACTTTTCCACATATAAAGGTATTTTAACTCTGCATTTTGAAAGCTCTAGTTTGTCCCC
>RJWT010029349.1:0-14957 GCA_004365215.1 Cuniculus paca | reverse complement strand
TCTCTAATGACCAATGATACTGAACATTTTTTCATGTATTTATTTGCCCTTCCTATTTGCTCAGCTGAGAAGTATGTTTTCATCTCAGATGCCCATTTCTGGATTGGGTCTTTGAATTTTGAGGGCCTGATGTTTTTTAATTCTTTATATGTTCTAGATAGAAGACCTTTGTCTGAGGGGCAGTTGACTAAAATGTGTTCCCAATTTGTGGGTCTTCTTTTCACTCTGTTGGAGATTTCTTTTGACATGCAAAAACTTTTTAACAAGACAAGATCCCAGTTGTTGATTCTGGGAAGTGTTTCCCATGCAGTTTGATTTTTGTTCATGAATTCTCCACCTACTCCTATGTTTTCAAGATTTCTACCTACTTTGTTTTCCAGCAGATTTAGTGTTTCTGTTTTCACATTTAGATCTTTGATCCATTTTCACTTTAAAAAACAGTAAATTATTAAACAGTAAAATAAAGGAAACAAAACAGAAAAATATTAAACACTAACATAAAAGAAAAATACAGTAGGAAAATAATCTCATTTGTATGGATACAAACATTTGTCATTATTGAGGCACACATATGCATATACATCCACACACAAATGCACATACAAGTAGAAAAATAATACGTTATTTCCAACAAAAAAGTTCAAAGGCAATAATCATTTTAGTTAATTATATGTAAAATACAAAGAAATAAAAAGCAGAAATCAACCAAAGGAGCTATTTTTAAGTTTCAACATGGCAATTCGGAATAATCAACATTAAATCTTGGTGAAAATGCTGGGGAATAAAAATCCCCTACTTCAATAGGAACCTTCCCACATACTTGCAGGAAGTAAGTATTTGAAAAGTCTGTATCAAAAGCAATGCTAACATTAATGAAATAAAATGATCCATACAAAGATACACACAATGTCACTCACAAGAATCTTATTTAATAAAAACCAGGGAACCAACCTAAATACTTATTAACTGAAGATGGATTGAATTAATTAGTTTGTACAAAAATAAAGTATACTCACAAAAATTATTTTAGAAACATAATTGCAGTAAGAATATTAACAATACAGTCTCAAGTATCATATATCACCTTAAAATATTTTGTAAAAAATTTCATTCCTGAGAGTAAATCAGGCATACTCATATGAACAGCATGGGAGAGGATCAACACCTGTGGTATCCATCAAGAAGTAAAGTGAAGCCTGTAGCCTAGGTTGAGTACACTATACATAGATATGTTGAGTTAAATTGCAAAGGCATAAAACTACAGAAGGAAATTTAAGGCAACTGAGGGATAAACAGGTAGCCTCTCAAACATAACAGAGCATTTGTATTTAATGTCATCCACTTCAGGAAGCCACTGGCAAGTGACGTGATAACCGTGTGAAATCTAGATGACCACGTTGGTCCACTAACTTGGTCATCTAACTTGCATTTGTCGATATGAGCTAAGTATGTTTTGGCACTATCATATGTGTGACGATGTTCTTACTGGAACTTTGGTGGAAAGTCCCTCACATGTTCATTGCATGGGCTGGAAATTCCCTCTTCATGTACTATTGGTTATTGAGTCCTTGAATAAATGAGAATATCTCTCCTCAAAGTGGACTTACTCCATGCTAAACTGAGTCTCGTGGAAGCTTCCTCTCATTGTGAAGTATCTTCTGTGTTGACAGATAAAATTTAGATCTAAATATTTTGTGCAAACACCTTCCTGCTGTGCCAAATCTGTTATGACAAATCCAGAAACCAATTACCAGTGTTTGGGAAAATTGATAATTGGATAAACTTCAGAGTGTTTTATATTATTGGCTCACAAATTTAGTAATCTTTTTCTCCTATTCTGTTAACCAAAGCTTCCCTGCCTAACACGTCTGTAACAATCAAAATCTCTTGCATTTTTTCTCCTCTTAGATAAGTGCTACCTTTTGTTTTGCTTTTTTCATATTTGGTGGGAGAGGAGGTGCTTAAAACAACCAGAAAGATGAACTCTTCAAATAAAGGTTTCCTATCCTCTTGAAATTCATTAAATTGAGTCTTTCTTGTTCTAAATGAGAGTTTCATCTTGAAGTTCTTACATGTAGACACAGTCTAGTGCCTCTACCAAAGGCTAATGTTGTTTTCTTGGTGGCATGGAAAATTATGTAAGTCACATAGGTCTGAGAATTCCTACGCAATTTGTGATAAAACTAAGGACAAACTGCCTTCACTACTGCACGCAGAGCAATGTTAGCTGGACTCTCCTAGTTCTAGCAAGGGAGAAGCCCTAAAGACAAAAGACTATGTTCGAAGTATAGCCATCTCTGTAGCAGTTGTTTTCTCTCAAGTTAGAGAAACCACAATACTCACCACTAATCAAATCAAAGCAATAAAAAACACAGGTTTCTAAGAAAATAGAAATATGAAGAAAATTCTAAGAAATAATTTGAAAAGTAACTTTTCTTTGAGTATTAAAAAAAATGTTGAGACTCGAGAGTAAAAGTAATGTGAGTATAGCTGATTTGTAGACCTAGTCAACATCTGATGAAGTCTGAAAAATGCAGAATAGTACTGAAATTTAGTATATCTAGGGAAAGACTAATATTACTGTGAAACTACACACAGTAAAGTAACACTGGCACCAACATCTGAAACCTTTTATATTACAAAGAATACCTTACACACTCTCTAAGGACTCACAGTGTATTTCTTCCAACCTAGTATCACTTTTTAAAATACTAAATCAAAGACAAATTGCAAAAGAATCTCCAACGTACTCAAGTTTGAATTTCAAAAGACATACGTATTCAACTGAACACACATTTTTAGTAATTAGTCTGAGAAATTGTGATTTGTTTTGTGGAAGCTTAACATACTCAAAATCTGCTAGAAAGAAACAGAAGATTTGTTATATACCAGAGAAAAATAGTTACTTAAATATATTCAATTATTTTTTAAAAAACTATGCAGTATTTTTTGAAATAGATTTTCATGACCTAAATTGAGTGTTTCACCAACATTCATAATCTAAAATTTTCTGATTTCCAAACAAATAGATAGTTTTATACCATTTTTATTGAATGTAGAATTTACAAATAAATTATGCATTTATTTAACATTTGTACACACTGCCTACAATTTAAGAATTGTGGTCTTTATTTTATAAGGTGAACTAAGAATCAAATACACAAATTTGTAGACTACTGAAGATGGTGACATGAGACCACAAGTAAAGTGTGGCCTATCCTAGAGCTGAGACTGCTGGAAGGCAATCATTTGGTGAGTAGAAAGTAAAGCGAGGCTTTGGGAATTAGAAGGGAACTAGTGGGAAGTCTGGAAACTGCAGAGAGACTACAGAGATGGACACCGTGCAGAGAAAAGAAGGAGACAGTCTGAAAGGCACACCCTGGCTTCTGGGGAGGGGACTTTGCCTCTGCTAATGCAGGGTGAGCCCAAGTGAGAAGGCAGCGCCAGGGAGAGATAGAGGACCAAGCTGGTAGCATTGCACCCTCCATGCACAAAGCCAATGGCTATTATAAACTGCAAAAACAGTAAGGCACTTCACTCTGAAAGTGACTTCTTCCACAAAACAGGGTGGAGATATGGAAGAAATCCTGCCATAATTGAGAGATTTTGATCAGAAGCCAGTTAGGGAATTGAAAACTAGTACAAGATGCACATTATGAAAATCAGAGTAGAAATTAATGAAACTGAGACAAAAATACAAAGAATAAATCATAAAGAAGTTGGTTCTTTCAAAGAATAAACAAAATAGATGAGCTGTTAGCTTATCTTACAGAAAAAGGAAAGAAAAACTAATATCAATGCAATTAGAAATATAGAAGGCTAAATCACAGCAGGCACTAACAAAATCCAGAAGATTATTAGTAAATATTGTGAGAATTTATGATCCAATAAACAGGAGAATCTGTAAAAACTGATAGATTCCTAGATATTTATGAAGATGTAAAAACTTTGAATAATCCAATAATAGGTGATGAAATTGGAGCATTAATAAAAAACCAACTAATAAAGAAGTTTAGGATTTAATGGATTCACTCATGGATTCTAAAAGAACTCAGGGTCCATCTAATACTAGTACTCTTCAAATTGTTTAATGAAATTGAAAAACAAGGAGTACTCCCTCAGTTATTCCCAGAGGCTTTTATTACCCTGACTCCAAGATCAAACAAGTACCCAACCAAAAAAGGAGAACTCCAGGCCAATCTATTTAATGAACATTGATGCAAAAATCCTGAATAAGATGCTTGGAAAGAGAATGTAACAAATCATCAAATAAACATACGTCCTGATCAAGTAGGCTTCATTCTCTGACTGTGAAGATACTTCCCCATATGCAAATCAACAGATGACTGCACCACATAAACAGAAGCAAGAATAAAATTCACATAATCATCTCAACAGATGCAGAAAAATCATTTGAAAACATGTAATATCCATTGACAATTTAAAAAAAAATGAAAAAAATAGCTTTAGAAGGACCTTAACTCAATCATATAGAAACTGTTTATGGCAAACCTACTGGCAGTATCAAGTTAAATGGGAAAAAATTTCCTTCTGAAATCAGGAACAAGACAAGTATGTTTAATACATCACTTAAAATATTTGCCACAGCAATCAAGCAAGAAAAATAATGGGAATATGTCTGAAAGGAAGACATCAAATTATCATTGTTCGCAGATAATTTGGTACTCTATGTATAAGATCCAAAACATTCTAGCAAAAGACTACTAGAATAACCAATTGATTAGAAGTATACAAATAACCAATAACCAAATCAACAAACAAAACTTTGACAGTATTCTGTAAGCCTGTAGTGAACTGACCAAGAAATAAGCTAGAAAAATCATAGCATTAACAATAACTTCAAGAAAAATTCAATACTTAGGAATTAACATAACCAAGAAAGTGAAAGACCTCTACAATATCAACTAAAGCACTCTGAAAACAGAAATCAAAGAGGCCATTCAAAAATTGAAAAAATCTCCAGATCCTGGACAGACAGAAACAACATTGTCAAATGGTTATACTTCCATAAGTATTATACAGGTTTCATGTAATCCCAGTCAAAATAGCAGCAGAATTCCTCACAGAACTAGATAAAAAAAAATACTAAAAATTAGAAGGAATCGAAAGAGACCAAGAAAAACAAAAGAAATTTTGGGTAAAAAGGATAAAGTAGAACTCATGACAATCCTGGATTTCAAGTTATATTGCAAAGCTAAAGTGATAGAAACTTCATAGCACTGGCACAAAAACAGACTTGCTCATAAATAGAATAAAGAGAGGACACAGAAAGAACCTCTGCTCTTTGCAAAAAAGAGCCAAAAACAGACTAGCAAATGCATAACCCTTACTTAACTCAAAATATTTTCATTTGTCAAGGTACAGTTTAATTTGCTTGAAGAATATCTTTCCACTTCACTTTCACTCATGGAGTCCCTTCTCTTTAACATTCCTATACGTGTATCATGAAAGTCTGTCTTGCATGACATCTAGTTGAATAATTCCTTGTTTTGTGTGTTAATGTCTAATTTTTGAATATAGTTTTAAGGAAATCAGTAAGTTGTGAAGGTCGAGTTCACAAGCATTGGCACTAAACTGTCTGAACTGAAATCTTTGATCAGTCTCTTTCAGACCAATGTTCTCTGGTCATGTTGTGTGATTTTCACTAATTTAAATGGTGCACCAATGTCCTAATTTGTAAAATGATGACAAAATGTCAATCTTTGGAGAGTTAAAATGTAATTGATTCATAGACTTTATACTCATTATAAGATCAAATGAGGAAGAACAATACAATGAAATTTCAAATCTGGAAAATGTATTGTCTGACTTTTTGTTTTCTATCAACCACTGAGAAAAGCTCGTAATATTCCTGCTCCCCACCCATCTGACTTTCTCCTCTAAGAAATGGAAACACTACCTTTAGTGATCTTAAAATTCCAGATGCCGTCTTAGTTTGGCTAGCATACTGGTTTTTCTGTGACCAAAACATAAAACCAAAATACATGCTCCCTTACCCCAAGTGGAGGCAGCTTTTGCATGTCCCCACAGCATGATGAGGGAAAGGTGGGTTGGCTCGTTTTTCTCTCACCTGCATTGGCAAGAACACCTGTAAAGCATAGACTTGCCCTTATGTGCATACTGTAATCAGGAAAGACCTCTTAGTATTCTTGCATTTTTCTTTGTCTCTCATATTAAAAAGAATTGACCTTAACTATGGGTATTGAGTTGCTTGCATTTTCAAATACTGCTTTATGATTAAAAAACATTAGGAGATTTTGAATGGAAATAAATGATATTTTTGTTTTTCCTGCAGTGCTGGAGATGGAACCCAGGGTTTCAAGAATGCTAGGCATTGTACCAGCCCAAATGAGAATTTCTTGAACATCACAGTTACAAATACTGAAGTGAATCCTGAAAATGTTTACCAAGAAAATAATGAGCTATTCTAAACATTTTGCCGGAGTCTATGTTATAACTTGAATAAAGTGCCTTCCTCTTTTCTTTTTAATGATTCTAATACCCAGATATACTTGAATCTGTAGAAGTATCTTAAAACTAAGAGAGATGCCATTGAGTTCTGAATGTCTTCAGCTAATTCCAGGAACAAGAATTTTGGCAGGGTGGAGTGAGATTTCAAAAAATTAAATCTCTACTTTTTTATAGTTTCTGATGTAATCTAAGCATTTTATTTGCATAATGCAGATCCTTGCATTCAGTTTGCTGAATTTTATTACTATATGATGATGAGCTTTGGAGAGCTTTGCATCCTACATTATTCCTGAAAGAAATTTGAAAGGGAAAAGAGTGCAAAAAAAAGCTACTTGTGATTGGAGAAGTATCTATTTGGCAATTTTCTGATTATATTTCTAAAATATTGTTCCCAAATCCATGTAAAGGTTTGAATAAAATAACTGTGTATATTTATTATTTATATTTTAAACAGGAGAAATACCATTAAAGTCCATGGAGTAAATATGTAGTCATTTTGTAAATTGTTTACCTAAAACTCTCAAGAGCTTTTTGCTGCTGTTTCATCTGTCAGTTAAATTTGTTTTAGTGATATAAGTAATAGTATGTGATATTATTGTATAAAGTATCCTTGAAAAAATCTACAATTTACTTGCAGGGATGATCAACTAAATAAAGACATAAGGGTATACTCTATTTTGATCGATGCATGTAACTCTGCAAGTGAAAATCGGCTTTTTGCATATTCTTTTTTATATGAAAATGTAGACATTAATTTAACATTATTATTATTTTCTAAAAAGTGTTTTTTGTCACACTGTAAAGTGCACAGACTCAGCTATTTAAAAAGTTATTTTTAAATGATTTATAGGTTTTTACAACAACATCTTGATGGATTATGAAAAATAATAAAACAGCCTAAAATAACCCATAAATTTGTCTCAATATACCAACAAAATTATATAGAAATACTTGATAATAATTGGTGCTAAAGTCATAATTTTTGAATGACCAATAATCTTGTTACCACCATTAATATCTAAAATTTGTCATTCTTCTTTATATTTTTCTCTGGAAGATAAAAAATTAGAGAGTAAGTAACCCTTCAAAGACTGTACTATAGTAAGCTTGTATTAATATATCCTAAAGCAATGTGTATGTGTGGCCTAAGGTTCAGACAAAGCTGTAAAAACTTTGGTGATTTTACTCTTATACACTTGTCCTTTCTTACCAAATTACTTGATATCCAGATCAGCAAAACCGTTCAAACATATATCTCCAGAAGCATCTCCATTCCAAATGTAATAAAATAGATGCTCTGTAGAAAGTTATGATTTATTTATAAATACACAAATATTTAAATATATTATACAGAAGACGATGTTAATTAGGCAGTTTGCTGTGAGAGTCTGTAGTGCAAAGGAAGAAGTTAATGCTAGCAATACAAATTTGAGACCCAATACACATACTTGCTGTTTTTATCTATATAGGTTTAGTGCTTTTAGAGACAACGTAAAAATAAGGCTAAGTGAAGGTTGAATTGAGCTCATGTCATTAACCTTTTAATGCTTAGATACAGCAGTATGACTGACTGGTTAATGATAAGTACATATTAGACACAAGAAATCATAAAATTAGGTGAGATCATTTGATCTACTTATATAATATCCTATAAACAGGGAATATAACTTTAAATAGCTATTTTCACCTGCTTGAGTATATAGGGCTGCTGTAGCAAAATATTACAGATTTGGAGGTTTAAACTACAGAAATTTATCCTCATGGTTTTGGAAGTAGAAGTTGAGTATCACGCTGTTGGCAAGGCCATTTTCTCTTGTGTTCTCTCTTCTTGAATAGAAGAATGCTTTCTTAATGTGTCCTCACATAGCCTTTTCTTTATAGTGGCTCACTCTCTTTTTTATAAGGATGCCAGTTGTACTGGTTTAAGGTGCCTCTTTTCCCCACATTTACTATTAACTGCCTCTATGTTGAAATACACATACATTGCCAGGGCTTAACATTTCCTTGTAGAGGAACAATAATGCCACATAATTGGTGGATCATTGCATTTCACTTGGGTGAGATATCAAAATAAAATAACAGAAAGAAAGCTATTTGTACTCAAGTTGGACAATAGAATCTAACTTTAGGAGTGGGGAGGAAAGTTCAGGAGCTCACAAGTATGCCCAATATGTTAAAATTCCTACAGTGGACAATAGTACTGTGAAAATAGTTAACAGTTGCTGAGCACTTACTGTTTGTCTACTGGGCTGTTTTCCAGTGCATAAAGAAACTCTACATACCATTGTTCTCAGTTAGAAGCTGAGGCATGACATGGTTGAGTAACTTACAAAGGTTAGATATTTACAGAATGGATGAGATAGATGTGAAGAATGTTAGTCCAGTGATTGCTCTCCTTACCACTCTATCATAAGTCATCTGGAGAAGAAAAAGAACGTTTACAAAGTGCAGTTCTCACAGTGAATCCAGAAGCGGTAGCTTCACTGGCATAGAAATCTCCAAAACTGATCATAAAAATGGTTGACTGAATTTAAACTGATGGAGAAAAAAGAATTTGAGGGCAGTAAATTTTTGAGGGGATAAGATGATGGGTAGAGATGGATCATGTACAGGAGGGAGCAAGTCACAACAACAATAGCAGATTATTAGTGTATTATAAATTCATAAGCAAGACAATTTGGTAGAAATGTGTAGAGGATGTGGAAGACAAGTTAAAGAAGAGATACATGTGGTCAATAAACTTGAAAATATTTCATTTTCACAGTTGTCAAAATGTCTAGCTTAAAATTTGTATTTAAAAATAGATAATTTCCATAACAAATAGAATTTTCTTAAGCATGGCTTGTGGGAGAAAGACTTAGTATGCATATCTGTTGCCCCTATAAATCTAGGTCTAGAAACCCATCAGAGATTCAGCAAAGATGTATGTGCAGGATATTTATAATCATATAATTTATAATAAAAAGAAAGTAATGTAAATGCCTAAAAAAGAAATTAAATAAAATAATATTCTATTTAAAATTAAAAATTTGAAGAATTTTATATAATTGAGATATATTCTAGAGAAAGATGCTATATATATGTTATATATATATCTTTTAGTTGTCTTTTAGATTTTATATATATATATATATATATATTTTAGTACTGAATTTTAGCAGAAATTTTTATGTATGGACTCTTAGAAAATAAATAAAATGATCTTTAGGTAATGGATAAATAGTGATTTTTTAAATTCTTTATAAATTTCTGAATTAAAAAAAAATGACCAAAGGCTGCTTAATCTTAAAATGCATGGATTTTAAACAATAATTCAAAAAAGTATCTCGAAATACGAGGAACACCACAGAAATCCACTATTTGATCTATTGGAATAAATGTGAAAATAGACTGTTAGTAGTACAGATAACAAATAAGAATAGAGAAATCATGGATGGTCAAGACAGGAGAGCATCTAACGTGTAAAAAAATCACAAATGCTTGCAAAAATATTTCAAATAGGTGACACTCTCTTAATCACAGTATACTTGTTAAAAGTGTGTCAATAAACAGAAAAAATTAAATCACTTTTAGTTCTGAAGGTTGTAGCACATTAAATAAAAGCTTACAGAGGAACTAGCTGAGTAGTATGATGTGCTGGCTATTTGGTTTGTTCAGGGATTTTATATCAATTTTTCCACAGTTCTATTACAATTTCCCCAATTTTTCATAAGAAAAGTGTGTGTGTATGTGCTTGTGCACGTGTGCGTGTGTGTGTGTGTTGGCAAATCTATTCATCTCCTCAGTTCTATCTGCACCTTAAAATAATTATTTATAATACAGAATAACCAGTTCTTTATTTAGTTCTATTCTTATTGGTATAGTTTGGATATTGGAGGAAGAAATAAAACTAAATCTTCAGGATGTTTATGTTTCCTGGTGCGATTTTCTTTTCTTTTTCTCACAATTACCGAGTTAGACTCTGTATTTTGCGGTTTGGAGTCTAGTGTATGTCATTGTTCTTGGACACTTGTGTGTGGGGTTGGGAATGAATTAAGAGAAAGGAATTAGTTGAGTTTGAGGATGTAGCTTAGTGGTAGCCACTTGCCCAGTATGTTTGAGGCTATGAGTTCAATCCCCAGCAAAAAGAAAAGAAAAAAAAGAGACAGTAAGGAAAAGTGTACAAGAAACAATTACACTGTATGAAATCTCCTTTTGTAATGAGACTTTAATATGAGGTAGTAAATGATAACTCTTAGAAAAAAAACATATAATCAGTTTTTATAAAATATTAAACTGATGACAAGTTTTATTTACACATAAAACAAATGATTCATGGGAAATTTGGTTTAAAATATTTGTGTGTTTTCAAATGTTTATACTTTTTAGTTCTAACTCACTTGCATATTGATTCCAGCTGATTTATCTATAAGACAATATGGATAATTTTCTCTTCTTACCTTGTAGACTGAAGTATTCACTGAAGCTCAGAAATGCAGCCAAGTCTCCTTTGTCATCTCCCATATAAAATGTCCATATTCCATCACAAAGAATAATCTGTCTTCAGGTCAAATTTAAATTTCATGTGCCAGAGTAGGCACCTGCCATGTGCAATGTCTTCTATCTTTTTATCAAAATACTGTCATAGTGAGTATTAAGTAAAATTTTTGAGGTGAAATGCATTGCATTCCAGTATATTGAATTAATTTGACTCTGTAGATGATCTACTTTCAGACTGTTATTTTGCTGGGAATAGCTTGCCTGATTACTAAATGTATCTGTCATAAAATTAAAAAAGAAATCTACTTCATAATATAGCAATACATTGTGTCCACTTTTGTACTATGTAATTACTCCCATAGTTTAGTGCAAAACTCAAATGTATGTTTAAATGTCAAACAGGGATTTGGGGTATTTTTGCAGACTTCATTTTTAAAAAAGAGATGAAAATTCACTTTCAAAAACTCCCGTGGAACCCCTCCCAAATCCATTGGAATTTATTTCTTACCATAAACAATTAAGGGTGCTGGACATGGAGTAACAGGATTTAATGTTTTCCCTGCTGTGTTTCAGTCTTGCTTTGTTCTGATTCCTTTCTACCCTCCTATTCCTCCCTTTTGTTCTGAGAATGCTTACTTTCTGCTATTATTTGTTGGACACATTTAACTTTCTTTTGGATTTTCACAGATGCTAACAGATAACAGATTCCTGAGTCTTTGAGGAGAGCTTGGACTTGTGCATTTTGGCAATGCTGTAACTGTTAAGATTTTGGAGCCTCTTAGAGATGAATTAAATGCATTTTACCAAATGAGAGGGAAATTTGGGATTCAGGAGCAGAATATTATGGTTTATACCTAAAAGGTCCCTTAAAAGTTTCATGCGTTCAGAGGTGGGGCTTCTTTGGAAGTGGCAGTTCATTAGGGGCATGACCTGGAAGGGGACATTCTTGTCCATGGCTACATTCTCTCTGTTTCTTGACTGTCATTGGGTGGGCAGCTTTCCTTCATCATGTTCTTCTGCGTGTCTTTGCTGCTGTGGAACCAACAAATTGTGCACTGAACTCACTGAGAAGATTAACCAAATAAACCTTTCTCCTTTAAGTTGTGGGTCCTGGGTATTGTGTCCTAAAGATGAGAAACTGGATTAAATGCTTGTGATGAGTAGAGCAGATTACTTTTAATTCAGCCTCATACCAAAAACAAGAACATTTTCTCTGATTTTGTGCTTTTAGTACCTGTAAGAGAAGTGTGTTACATTGTGAAACTAGCACAAACTCTCCTTTAGTGTCTTACCCCAGAGAACTTTTCAAAAGCAACTCAGCATAAGTTAATAATAGATAAATAGTTTTTAACCAAAACATCAATATAAAGATTTGCTAAATTAATATTATGTTTATTATTAGCCCATGATCATTTTTTTCTAACGGAAGTTATGTGATACATACAAAGAGTTACATGTTTATGTAAAGACTTTTGAACAATAACATATCTAACAATTATAGGATATTTCTTTTTTTGGTATAACGATAATGATGATAGCAAGTACAGTGTGTCATCAAACCAACTATACAAAGTCTCTGCCTAGATGTAACAGGTAGCTATTTTATCTTGGGATTTGCTGCCACCTGAGACTCTACTAGGTAATCAGGGCACAGACATTTCTCTTGAACTTTTAACTATTGCCCAAGACTTCAACATTAGTAAGAAGAGATAAATAAGAGCCATCATTGTGGGACTCACTGACACCTTTGTTCAGTCTTTTCTGCTTCTTTGTAATTGCTAAAATAAAATTTAACCATACATGCTATACATTTAAATATGTTTGATGTGTTCAATTCGATGAATTTAGATACATGTATACTCTCATGATTCCCTCACTACAATCAAAGTAATAAACACATCCATCACTTTGATAAATTTTCTTATGTTTCTTTGTATTGTGTATATTGAACAACACTCAACATAAGATCTAACTTCTTAACAAATTTGAAGTATATATATATATATATGTATTTTATAATATATATGTATTAATGGTATACATATGTGCTGTTAAAAATGGAAATTCATTCAAACAGAAATTATTCATTTATCATAACTGAAAATTTTAATCTATCCAAGAAAATTTCTAAGGAGTTCAAATTGAATTCAGGCTCTCCAGAGCTTCTCAAAAATGTCATATTTAATATTGCATATTTGTATAGAAACCAGTTGGAGATGTGGGTAAAATCATAGTACTTTAAAGACTTATGGAAAACTTTTGGGAGATGGCATGACTCAGAAAAAAATTTTCTCTTAAATATTAAGTCTATGCAAGTAACTGAGTTAATACCCTCCTTAGAACTGAGGCTGGCCTCCTTGTTATGATATCTTTAGTTCCTTAAATACATTAGAGTCTAAATACATGTTTTTGGATTATTAAAGAAATAAATTTAAAAATTTCTGGTTTCTGTAAATCAAAGCCTAGCCTCAGTGAAGCTATGAAGTAGTTTTTAGAGACACTCTTTCTACAGTTGAGCAAGGGAATCTTTGTGCTATTGGATTGTATTGGCACAGTTAACCCAAATTGTTCTCATGCATACATTAGGACATTTTCTAATTTCTACAGGGGAGCAAAGTGATTCCCAGGCCATAAAACTGTGTTATTATTCCTACTTTCTTCACTTGTTCTGAAAGCAGCTCAGAATATAGGCGTTAAAGGAAAGCCCAAAAAAGTGACAAGAATTTCCATTTTCTTGACATTTTCCTGGGGGAATAGTGGCTGTTATTAGGTTGAATTTGACAGCATTGACTGATTGTCAATTTAATGTAGAGAGCATAATGCCCCTCTGTTAACTTTATTCTTGCCAAGAACCCTGAAAGATTTGAGTGATCTTTACCCAGCTTTCATTTCACCCACTCAAGATTATCCCTTTTCCCCATTTTCAGATTTGGAAAGGGGAAAGTTTAATAACATGCTAGTTTTTGTAGAAGTCAAGTTTTATTTCATTTGTCCTGTGTTTTTCTGTGGGCTAGTTTTTGAAAATTCTTTTCTTTCCTTTGTCAAGTTGGAACCAAATCCAAATCTTTATGATTTAAATAATAGTCTATTATTTGCAAAGCTTTTTGTTCATTCTAGACCCTAATGATTATCTGAGACATATTTCATTTGGACCATCTAGTTTTCCATATGAATGCAATTACCGTAGCACAGGTGAGTCTCTAAAAGTTATTGAATATAATCTAGAGCCAAAAAAATGCTCAACTCTAGATATATAGTACCTTATATGTTCTTTAAAATTAAAGAAGATCCAAATTTATTTTATACTTACATCTCCACTCAACTCTTTTATCTGAAAACTTTTAAATCTTCAGAAAGAAATAAAGTTATACAATGAGTAAGGTATACCCCTCACTTGAACTCATCTTTGATTAGCATCCTGTCATATTTGTTTTCAGTCATTTTCACTCATTCTCTCACTGTGCGAAGTTTTCTTTCTCTTTCTTTCTTTCTTTCTTTCTTTCTTTCTTTCTTTCTTTCTTTCTTTCTTTCTTTCTTTTTTTGGTGAGTGACCATTAATTGTAATATGTCAACTTGTTTATATTAAGAAACACCAGCAAACTAGTAAAGCAAACTTTGTGTCTATTTGAGTGGGTCACAGAAGCTCTGTCACACTTTTCTATCGTGGTGTTTCTCCCTTGGTGCCAGCCAACCATGGACTGAGTATTTTAAAACCATAAGCCAAATAATCTCATCTTCCTTTAAATTGTTGATGTTGGTTATTTTGCCACAGCAACAGGAAGGCAGCTTAATACAGTGAAAATTTTTAAAAATCATCAGAATCACCATGATTCTTCACCTCAGGAGAATTTATATAGAACACTATAGACACATGTGTTATTTTTCCAATGCCTAGCAAACTTAACGAAAGGCAAACACAAAAACTTATACTACCAGATTAATATAGCTAACAGTATTAAGTTTTTAAAATATTTCATGTTTTCATA
>RJWT010029348.1:0-14929 GCA_004365215.1 Cuniculus paca | reverse complement strand
CAAGGTAGGCTTACTCATGAATTTTCTTTTTGCATCTGTTGTACAGAATCTGGTGGAATTACTGCAGCTTCCTGGCTTAGAGGAGGACAGAGCTTTCCAAAAAGAGATAGGTCTCAAGACCCTGGTGTTCAAGGCTTACAGGTAACATCCTGAGAGGGCTGGGCACTGCTCTGCCTCCAGCAGCTCTGTGAGCTTTGGACGATGGAGTTGCCGGCACCTGACTGTGTGGCTGCCTTGCCTTGAGCGGACAGTGCTCAGCCCGGTGTATTCATGGGAAATCCCGACCGTGGTGGCAGCAAGTAGTGTCCAGTGTTCCTTGTTTGCTCTTTGGATGGGACAGGGGAGCCAGAGAGCACACACATTAAACTTGGCCTCCTTTTCTTCCCCCCTCTCTTCCAGTGAAAAAGTGACAGCATTAGAAAGGATGTTAATTAGCAGAACCAGAGTGGCTAATTCAGGAAGCCGAAAACTGAACTGGGCTAAAGCTAAGACATTTCAATTTCTTAAGTGAATCATGGTAACTTGGAGAGAGCCGTATAGCAAGGTGGGGGTCTAGACTGAATGACAGAGTAGAATCAGGTGCATACTCACCTTTTTAGGCCCACTGCTCATGTGGCCCCATCTGTCCTGTCAAGGCAGCAGCGAGCCTGGTGTGCTGCCACAAGCTTTATGTGAAGGTGCTGGGTTCCATCCTAGTACTTCCAAAGAAGGAAAACAGGGCCTCAAGTGTCAGGCTTTTTTGAGCCTAATAGAAGAAATTCAGTGAGGAAAAGCCTTCCTTGGTTTTGTTTTTTAAAAAGACATGAGCAGAGACAGTGATGGTGGCTTAGATGTGTGGATGGTAGTGGGTAGGATTTATATGTAAGCCGAATAACACAGGCCTTTTGCTGTCCCTGGCTGCCACCGTCCTTTTGGGAACTGCCCCACTGGGCAGTCAGCTAGTTAAATGAAAGGTGGTGGTTGTGTGTTGGACCTGCTTAGCCATCTCCAGCTGTTGGAAGGACCTGCAAGTTAGCCCTGCAAACCTGAACCTTCTGATACGGGGCTCCTGTGCAGTCAGCCTGAGTTAAGAATTCTGTTTTCAAACTGGGGTTGGTGTTGCACACCTGTAATCCCTACATGCCAGGAGACTGAGGTAGGAGGATTGCAAGTGCAAGCCCAAGCGGGGCAACTTAGTGACTTAGCAAGACCCTGCCTGTCTCAAAATTTAAAAAATAAAAACCAGGGCCAGGGACATAGCTCAGTGGCACAGTGCCTCCCTGGCAAGCACAAGGTCCTGAGTTCAATTCCCGGTACCAAAAATAAATAAATAAACAAACAAATCAATCAAAAATATTTTAAAAGGCTAGGGTTGGAGTTCAGTGCGAAGACCCTGGGTTCAATCCCCAGTGCCACAAAAGAAAAATCCTGTTTCCATAGGATACAAAATTAACACGCATACACACAAGCGCACTAATTTCTATACAATTTGTTCCATGTCTGCAGATTCTACACCTACAGATTCAACCAACCATAGATCAAAAATAATTTTTAAAAAAATTATACCTGGAAAAAAAGTACTGTTCCCAAATGGAAAATTCAGCATAAGTTGCAGAGAAAGCTCTGGTCTTGAGCAGTTGTTGCTTTAGAATTTGTGGCTCTTCTCCCTCCCCATCAGGTGTTTTTTCATTGCTCAGTCCTACGTGTTGGTGAAGAAGTGGAGCGAAGCCCTTGTCCTGTATGACAGAGTCCTGAAATATGCAAACGAAGTAAATTCCGACTCAGGAGCTTTCAAGAACAGCTTGAAGGTAAGCCCTCTGCGCTCCTCATGTTCAGGCCCAGGAAGCCGTGTAGGAATCCAGGGCTGTGCCTGCAAGGGTAGACCCAGGCCTGCTCAGGCTAGTTACCTGGTTGCCCTTGAACTGTAGGCTGTGTAATGCATGCACTCCAGCTCTGAGATGGATTTGGATAGGCAAAACAAACAAAACCCTGAAGTACTATTCTCTGACTTGGCTACACATTGGAATTGCCAGGCAAGGTTTTTAAAGAATGGGTGTTTGTATCCCACTCCAAGAGCTCCTGGTTCTGTTGGTAGCATCTGGAATGAACATTGGGATTTTTCAGAGTCCTCAGTGAGTAAAGAAAGACCCAGTCTCAATCAGTCATTGATGGAACTGAGTAATCCATATGCATTTTATAAGTAGAAACCATTTAGAAAAGCAAATTTTGGTTACTGTTAATGATGGAGTCCCAGGCCAGCACAGAGGAGCTGCTGCTGTGTGCCCAGGACGCCAGGCCCTGGAAGAAGAATGCATCCACCTGGTTTGGGCCTCCAGAGAGCCAGTGGCATTGCTTCAGCCACAGACTTGCACCGCCAAGAGCCCGAGAGGCCTGGAGTGCAGACCGAGAGTAGGAAGGAGGGGGCAGGTGTAGGGTAGAGGGCGAGTTGAAGAGCGTGGCAGCACATGACAGTGGGATGTCATTTTGATACACAGCGCAAAAACAGTATGGATTGTTCATCTCAGGAGAGAAAAACATCTTGCCAAGCAGGAGACTTAAGACAAAGAGCCAGGCATCGCCCATAGAGAAAACAGGGATGTGGCAGCTGAGGGCTCAGTTCTAAATTACAGCCCTGCCTCCCTTTATGTGGCCAGCACCTCTCCGTGCTCCAGGATTCTTATCTTCCCCATGAGAGGATGGACAACTGCAAGAGCATCATGCTGGATAAATTGCCAATTGAACTGCCTAGAACAATGCCTGGCATGTGCTACACATACAGCATATAAATTTATATAGATATGGATATCACTATTTCGTGTATACTGTCACTTAAGCCATAGTATAGCTTTTCCTGCTTGAAACACGCTGGGTTTTTGTTCTTTGTTTGTTTTAATTTGAAGTATATGAAGAATACAAAACCTTATGAAAGTCCCAGTGGGATCCCTTCTCCCAGGTTAGTGGGGGAGGCAGGGGGCTGCCTTGGCACTGCCGCCTCTGAGTGTGAGTTCTTGGAATCGTTGCAGGACCTGCCTGATGTGCAAGAGCTCATCACCCAAGTGCGGTCAGAGAAGTGCTCCCTGCAGGCCGCCGCCATCCTGGGTGAGCCTCTGCCTTGGTCTTGTGTCCCTGGAGCTCTCCTCACTGCCATTCTACCTCTCTTCCACACTCTGCGGTACTGCTTTAAGGTTGAAAGAGATTGCTCGAGCTAGTCTTTTAGATTTTCATCTTCCTGGCCTTTATTTCTGCCCCATTAGGCCCTGAAGTGTGTAGAGGCATTTAGAGAAACACTGTCACATGTCCCTTTTCCCTCCACCACCTCCCATACGACTGTGGCAGCTCCACTGGGCTGCTGATGCTGGACTTAGAATTTATTGCCATTTATACCACTTTCTAGCAAAATTTGAACCCAGGAGGGAGAGACCTTTGCTTTTAGGATTTAGAAGCCATGCATGTGATGGGCCTTATTTATAACTATAGCATGCGAGGTTCCTGTTCTTACTGAATTTCTGTGAAATTTTCAGATGCAAATGATGCTCATCAAACTGAGACTTCCTCCCAAGTGAAGGACAATAAGGTACGTACAACTATGGCTCTGGAGAAATCAAGCAGCACTAGTAACTAGGGCAGCAATGCAAACCTTTTAGAGCTTTCAATAATATAAGCAACTCACTGTGGCACACGTGCCGTGGGTTCGCCACCCCTGCCCTAGAATTATGCGCTCATAATAATAGGCAGAGGGTCCTTGATTTCTGTTTCCCTCTCTTGTGCCCAGAGACCAGCAAGCTCCCTGTGTAGTTAGGTGTCTGGGTCACCCTAGGAAAGAAGGTAGAAGTGGCGGCTGTGCAGAGTAGCACCCATGAGTCAGAACTCTTGCCTGAATGTCCCGCTGCCCTGCATTCCCTGGTGCCCCCTGGGTGTAGGATGGGGACCAGTGCCCCTCCTGGCAGGAGACTGTGGGGCTGAGTGAGCTGGCACAGGGACGAACATCCCACAGGTGTGCGGGGGGTTAACACCTCTGCTTTGACTTCCAGCCTCTGGTTGAACGGTTTGACACCTTCTGCCTGGACCCTTCCCTCGTCACCAAGCAGGCCAATCTCGTGCACTTCCCTCCCGGGTTCCAGCCCATTCCTTGCAAGCCTTTGTTCTTCGACCTGGCCCTCAACCATGTGGCTTTTCCACCCCTCGAGGACAAGTTGGAGCAGAAGACCAAGAGCGGTCTCACTGGATACATCAAGGGCATCTTTGGATTCAGGAGCTAACCAGGCTCTTCCTCCGGCAGGGGAGAGTCTGACTTTTAGCTGTATTGTGAGAAAGCCCCAGCCAGTTCCATGCTATTAAAATCCAGGTCTGCACTGGCCCAGGGCGGGAGCTCCGCACCCTTAGCCCTGTGTTCCTCTGTCTTGTGTTTGTGCACTTACATTCTTAGCCCACGTGTGGGAAGGGCACCCTGGCGTCTTTGGGACCCTGTGTCCACTCGCTGTGTCTCCTGTACCTCCTGGGGCACCACTACTGCCCAGTACCCAGTGAGCCAGGACCAATCCCCTGCGGTCCATGGTGCGTTAAGGGCTCCACACAGGCATGGTGGGGCCTTGGAATGTCTGTTGTGTGTGCTCAGTACCATGGGCTGGAAAGGGACTCACCCTTGCTGTGAGCATCCGGCAGACCTCGAAGTGTTGTCCATGACTGTAACACATTGGCGGTGTCACTTCAGAGTTACGGTCAGCCTTACCCCCTTCATCTCAAGGTAAACATTAAGTTTCCAAGCAAGCAGAGAGCTCTATTTTTAGAAGAAATATGTTACACTCAAAAATGATGAAACCAAATCTTATATTAAAAGGCAAAGATGAAGGAGACTGTGCCCATTTTTTACACACCCTCCCTCATGTCCAGCCCAGTTGTCCTGGGGGACCTGGGTGAATAACCCCATAAGGTCAGGTGTGTCCTGACTTCTTGGCAGCCAGGTGTACTTGTGGCCAGATATAGGACATGGCGGAGGCACTGTTTTTTAAAAGTTCTGTGATTTTTAGATGCCATCGCATTTTAATCTTCCTTACCCTTTTACTTTTTTACTTATTCATCCTTTTTTAATTTCTACTATGGCATCAGTAATGGATGTCACAAAGGCAATGTAAGAAAGAAGGAATAAAAGTGATTTAAACGTGCAATGTACCTGACACCCCTGATTCCCTTCAGAAATCAAAGTTTGCTTATTCCACATCAAAGACGCGCAGCATGAGGAGTGTCACAGGCAAGGTGGCTGGAAGGGAAGACTGGGACTGTACTTTAGCTGGGATCCATGGCCATGGGGCCAGGCCTCCTGTTTCCTAGCCACTGCAGGAAGGATGGCCAGCAGCCAGAGGGACAGTGGAGACATGGTAGCCTTATTAGAATTGTGTCGTTGAGGACTGGAGAACTTGGAGGTGGAAGATGAGGTGTCTTCTCCCCTGGGGTTTGATTGGGGTTGAGCACCTCGGAAGCCAATTTGCTGTCTGTGTGTGATGCTGAAGATCAGACCCAGGGCCTTGTGCGTGCTAGTACTGAGCCACCAAGCCATTCTCCCACTCCGATATTTTATTTGGAAGTTTCTCCGTTTGTGCCACAAGGCTTCCTCCTCTCCTCCCTTTGGAGACACAGACACTGACCTCAGGTTGAGGTCCTGGTTTTACTCCTGCAGGCTTGTGGGTGGCCCTCAGGGTCTGGGGTGCACTGGGGCTTCATGCTTGCCCTCCCTTACTCCCAGTGGTTTGAGGCTCTGCATCTCCCGACGCTCGTTCTCTGCCACAGCCAAGCTCGTGCTCTCGCTCCAGGGCATCACTGTGCCTTGTCCCAGTGTCCATGGCATTGTGAGAGGCCCGGGCTGCATCTGGCTCCTTGTGTGAAGGTTTCCCTTTGTCCTGCTCTGCACCTGTCCAGCCCCTTGTGCCCTTTTGAGTGCAGCCTCTGTGTAGTCCTCATCAAGACGACAGGGATGGAGGCGCTAATCGTTCTGATTGCAACCCTTCATGTGAAGATTGCTTCACGTTTTTGCTTTCGGCTACACTAGAAATCCCATGGCTCCCAGTGTCCCAGTTGGACACTAGAGTAGCAGTGGCTGTCATCGCACTCACACTTGATGTAGACTGCTGTGTTTAATTTGAAATCACATATTTACATAAGACGGACCAGACAGGACCAAGGTCTTGGTCGGTGCACGTATCCCTTCACAGGACCCCTGGGTGTTAAAAGGCCTGCGTCATGAGGGCCACCTTGCCAGAAGCAGGGCCAGTCCTGCCCTCTGGCCCACAAGGTGGCTCTGCCTCTGATGGGAACAGCTTCCAAGCCAGGGCCTCAGTCGGCACACAGTTTGCTGGGTGTTGTCACAGAACAAGGTGGGTCCTGTACCCTCCCAGGGTTCTGCCACTGTCAGAGGCTCTGACCCATTCTCATGTTCTGTCTCTCTGTATAGAGAAAGTGGCTCCATGAAAAAGCCACTCAGTTTCTTTTTTCTTTCTTTTTTTTTTTTTTAACAGGAACATCAAAGTCTTTATTTCAGAGGGCCCATGCTGCAGCCCAGGCTGGGTAATAGGAGAGAAGCCTCCCACAGTAAGACCCTCAGTTTCCATTGTAGAACCCACCAAGGTCTTCTGTGATAGCAGTGTCTGTTTTCTCATCCAGGTGGTGACAGTCCCCCCCCAAGGGGCACAGGAAGCCCACCCCAGGGTTCTGTTTGGAGCAGTGACAGGCGGCACATGAGGTGCTGAGGGTCTCAGGATTTTCCTCTTCCTACGCTGGCTCCCGCTTTCACAATTAAGTCAGGTTCAAGGCCTTGGGCCCTGTTTGAAATGAAGCACTGCTGGGTTTGGTTCCCATCTCCTTCCCCAGGTGGCAACCTGAGCCTCTTGGTGTGGCCTTGAGATGACAGCCTGTGGTGACAGTGTCACCTTCACAGTGACCCTGGACCATGGCCAGGAAGCCCCACCAGCTGAGGCAATGACTTCGCCTGCTCTGGGAGAGGAAGGCTGATGCCCAAGGCTTCAAGGGAGGGGACCACATTCTCTTCATCGTCATCCCTGTGGCAATGCTCAGTTTTTGCACATTAGGTATTGTTAACTACACAAAAAGCTAATTGATCACAGAATTCTAAACAGCCTTTTGCTGTCTGCAGCCTTGAAAAGGCTGGAACACTCAAGAGGTCTAGCAAAATATCCAAAGATAGCAAAAATGTGTTCTAATTTTTTTTTTTTTGAGACACTTGTTGCTGCAGGGGAGATGGAAACCAGATTTAGCTGTAAAATTTATGGGTGTTCCAAAGCAAAGGGAATAAATTGGAAGTTGCCAGAAGCCTGACAGCCACAACTGGAAGAATCTAACCTGTTGGCCTGTGAGGCGTTACAGTCACTGTGTGATGAGTAGCAGAGTTCAGCAGAGCTGGGGAAGGGACTGCGGTTAGGATGCACCCTGGGGCAGGCCGGAAGGCTGGCTGCCCAGAGTACACGTGAGATACATCCCGGACCTCGTGGGTCCACCCTCCGTGCCACGCAGCATCTAGCACGGAGCAGTCTCCTCGAGTGTCGCCTTAGAGGTGTTATTTAAAGAAAGGGACAAGTGGTGATCAAAAAACACAGTGAACATGGAAATTTTAAAATTTATTACAGAAAAAAGACATTACCATTCATATCCTCTCAAAATCCCCTGCCTCTCATTAAACACACGTCTTCCGTCGTTCTTGCCACCTTCCGAGGCAGTTCTGGGAAGTCTCCTCCGTGTGCTTATGAGGTGCGGTCAGACATACAGTGAGTGCTATTGCCCAGTGCCACCCAGCGGAAAGGCAGCCTGCAAAACCCATTACAGGGGTGCTCGTCCACCTTACCTGCCGGACCTGGCACCAGGCAAGTTCTGGCTCTTCCTCAAAATGACCGTGAAAGCGAAGTGCTTCAAATCTATTCATGACATCCAGGCAGCCACGGCACCACAACTAAAGACACTAATGAAAGGGGACTTCCAGGCTGCTTCAGAAAGTGCAAAGAATGAGGGACTAAGTGTCTCTGAAGTGAGAGCATTCCTTTTGAGGAAGATTAAGGCGTTAATAATTTTTAAAATTTAAATACACTTAAAAAACATGTCATTTCAATCTCAATTTAATGGTTGGGTTTCTTTATTTTTTTTAATCTATTTTGCAGCACTGAGGATTAAACTCGTGACCTTGCGCTTGCCAGGCAGGTGCTTACACCACTGAGCTAAATCCCCAACCCTTTAAATACACTTTTTCTATCATCCCTCATATAGATTGAAAATATAATTTCACATGACATACAAGCGGATGCTCATGAGGCCCTGTTGAAGCTGTCAGTGGACTGCAGTCTCACCTTCTGTTCTGTGCGGTTTTTACTCCGTGCACAGGATTCTCCTGTTTGCTTTAACAGCCCCATCAGAGATCATCTACTGAGCAGTTCCCAGCTGTTGCTGAGACTGGCAGAGAACGTTCAGGCAGCCGGAGAGGGATGGCTTTCCCTTCCTTTTGGTAGTAAGGAATTGAATGCAGGGCCTTCATAGTGAGCTACGGCCCCAGCCCTTTTAAAAAAATTTTTTAATTTCCCAGACTGGGCTGGAATTTAGGATCCTCCTCCCTCAGCCTCACAGAATGCTGGGATTACAGGTATGTGCCACGATGCCCAGTTGTGTTCTCTTGCACAATCTGTAGTTAAACACTTCATTTCCTTTAAGATGAAAACTTTTCAGCCAGGCCTGGTGGTGCACGCCTGTAATCCCAGCATTCGGGAGGCTGAGACAGGAGGGTTATTTCGAGTTCGAGACCAGCCTGGGCTACAAAGTGAGCTCAAGGCCAGCCTGAACTGCATAGTGAGACCCTGTCTCAAAAAGACAAGGGCTGGGAATTTAGCTCAGTGGCCTAAACGCCTGCCTGGCAAGCACGAGGTTGAGAGTTTGATTCCCTGTGCTGAAAAAAAAAAAACACTTTTCCCAGCAATCCAGTGATAGGAAGCAATGCTTTAGCTCCAGCTATCTTATGGAATGAAGGCTGGTTGCCTGGCCACCCCCACAGACCCAGAAGAGTCGAAAGAGGAGGAGCAGGACTCCAGGGTCCCTCAAGTGCCAGTATCCCTGCCCTACGCTTGCTGGCCTGTGGCCCTGCCCACCCTACCCAGCCATGAGCTCACCTATAGAACAGGGGCATTTATTTCTCCAACCACCTGGGAAGGAGGGACTGCATAGACATTTTCTCACTGCAGCCTGACAGTGAGGAGGGTCTCCCAGGATGGTTGGGGCCCAGGGTCCACAGGGAGCTGGTTGGCAAACACCATCGAGAGAGAGAGAGAGAGAGAGAGAGAGAGAGAGAGGTCCTTGCCCCGAGCCGGCCTTCCTGCTTGCTTGCTGCCTTCTCGCTTCCAGCTCCTCCCTGGGAAAGGCCCCAGAGGTACAGCCAGCACCCTTCCTCCCCGCCACTTAGGCTGGGCCAGCACTGTCGCCCTTCACTTCCCTCTTTCCAGGCATGCCTTTGCATTTGGCATTTCCTTGTTATCAGACTTCGGTAGATTCACTGCCAAAAGAGCCACCTCCCAACAGCCCTGAGGATTCCCGGGGTTGCAGCCTGTACCCCAGGCCTGCAGCTCAGCCCATGGAAGGAGGTGTCTCTCTCTGACTCCCTTCACCACTTCCCAGCCTCCCTAGGCCTTGCTGAGCAAGGCCTTTCTGCTGCTGGCTGGCCTAGGAGGGTAAAGGAAAGAGGTTGTCGCTCAGCCTCGGTGCAAGGGTCTAACGGTGAGCTTTTGAATAAACAGAGGGCAGTTTCCTGAGACAGCAGAGCTGCCCTCCTCAGAGCAGTTTACGATCCCAGGGCGGAAAGAATCAATTCCCTCCATCTGCTTCACGGGCAAGAAGTGGTGCCTAGGTGCTGAAGCACTGGCATTGCCCCGGCCTGGCTGTGTGGCCCAGCCATCTGTGTGCCTGGATGTGCATGGCGGCCCTAGCACTGGGCACTTTGCTTTCAGCCTGGTGAGCTCTGTCCCTTAGACTGCGACCCCCATGGCTGTGTACAGCCCATAGTAGCCCAGATGCGAGCGAGCTGTCACTGCGAGGCACAGCTGGCACAAGGTTGGAGGGACCCTGGAGGTCATTTAATCTCAAACCTCTCAATCCACAGAGGAGCTGAAGCCAGGGCAGGTGAAGGGAGGGACAAGAAGCAAGGTCTGCAAAGAGGGAGACATGGCAGGCCCAAGGCCTTGGGGAGCTGCAGTCAGGGCAGTTCCCTGTCCAGCTGCCGGGTCAGAGCGAAACCCACAGACTTCTAACATGAGCCGTGAATGTGAGCCTCACCTGCAATTTTAAATGTCCTAGTAACCACAGTTTATTTTTTAAAATTTCTTTTGTGTGTGTGTGTGTGTGTGTGTGTGGCACCAGAGATTGAACTCATGACCTCGCACTTGCCAGGCAGGCGCTTAGGCCACTGAGCTAGATCCCCGGCCCTATTATTATTTTACAGTACTGGGAATTGAACCCAGGGCCTTCACACTGAGCTACAATCCCCAGGCCTTTTTTAAAATTTTTATTTTTGAGACAGTTTCTTGCTTCAGTCACTAAGTTGCCCAGGCTGAGCTTGAACTTGCCATCTTCCTGTCTCAGCCTCCTAGAGTGCTGGGACTACAGCTGTGTGCCACCATGCTCAGCTATCATAACCACATTTTAAAAATTAAAAAGCGGGGCAGGGACAAGCACGAGGTCAGGAGTTCAATCCCCAGTGCCAAAAAAACCCCTAAAAATCAACGGATCAAGTTAAACAATACATTTCATATATCTATTTTAGGTTTTTTTATTTTATTTTAAGAAGAATAAAACCCTACAATGCAAAACAGAATAAAGCCAACCAAAACAAAGCAGTGAAAGTGGTACAGAACTTCAAAACGGGACAATAGGTCATCAACAATGGCTACCATAATATATCCTGCCATCTTCACAATGGTTGTCCATTCCTTCAGATATAGTAAAATCAAATGAAACAAAACAGAATAAAACCAATCAAAACAGAGAAATAATAGTGGATTTCAAAAACTAGACAAAAGGAAATCTCCCCTATTTGCCATATTGCATACTGTCATCCTGATAGACGCTTAGACTACCTGCCTTAGTCCTGCAAAGTCATTGAAACAATGCAAGCACTGAGTTGTTTTTGTACCTTGGTTGCTATCAGCTCAGCCTGTCCTCCGAACCAGCTGGTTGCTTGGGGCGGGGTGAGGGGGTCTTGATTCTTAGCCCACGTGCCAACAATCTGGCTTCTCTCTCTTCCTGGGCCCCACCTGGTTTGGATGGCTTACGGAAAGACCAAACTAGCTTCTCGATGTGCTCTTTCCCATTTCATTCATATATTTTAAGGTATAGAGAGCCCTTATGGCTTTGTCTCCGTCTGGGGAGTTTATATTTGTAATTCCATGGAAAAGTTATTAGAATTCCAATAAATCAATCCCAATCTACAACTTTCAGTGCAACCCACAGCAAGAATAAAGACACTAAGACATATTTATAGTTATGGGGAGCCAAGGGGTTCTAAGTCCAACCAGGATGAAGGTTCCTCGGAACCCAGGGCCCAACCCAGATTTTATTAATTCGTGAGGAAGGGAGTGGCTTGAGGATGAGTGACTGAGAATGGCAGGAAACACATGAGTACTGTGAGCTGGGCTAGCTAGCAGGCCTAAAAGTACCTCTGCAATATGCGGAGAGGGTATGCAGAGGTATTTGTATAACACAACTGAGATAACATTCAACTTGGGGGCCTGTGCTTCAGCTCTGATATGCAAACTTTTGTACCCTGGGAAGTCATCGCCTCTTATCTCGAGGCTCAACCCAGTTGACAGCCCTGGAGCAGTGGCTTTTCATCCTGCCCAGCTCAACCATGTTTTTGGGAGTCACCGGGCAGGGAAACTGACTGTCACCTAGCTCCAAAGATTATGTTTTTTGTTTTGTTTTGTTTTCTGTTTTTTGGGGGTTTTTTTGTTTTGTTTTGTTTTTTGAGACAGGGTCTCACTATGCAGTTCAGGCTGGCCTTGAGCTCACTTTGTAGCCCAGGCTGGTCTCGAACTCGCAACGATCCTCCTGCCTCAGCTTCCTGAGTGCTGGGATTACAGGAGTGTGTCACCGCACTAGGCCAGCTTCAAAGATTCTGCATCAGCACCTCTGCCAGCCCTATTTACATTGCTTAGAGCCAGTTGAAGGGAGAAGGAAATGGCCCAGTCAGCTCTGTACATACCAGTACATGGAGACAAGGCCAGGTTTAGCCACAGTGGTGGTAATCGCTCTTTGTTCAAGGAGAGTCATCCAGGAGGTCCTCCACATCAAGGTCCCCAAAATATCAATATAAAAGTGAATAATGAGACATTTTACATCTTGGAAAGTAAGCAAGTCTTTTAAATCCTGTGTGAATTTAACACATAAAGTGCATCTCAATTTGGTCCAGGCACCTTGAAATGTCCCATAGCCACGTACGACAGGGCTCAAGATGAGCCTGTGGGACATCAAGGGCCTCAGCTGAGTGGCAGTCCCATTTTAGGCTTCTAAATGGACAGGATATTCTTCACCGTCCCAAGGACAAGAGATAAAACATGAAGACGACCCCTCTCTTTTCATCCCTATCCGAGGGTCACTGCCATGTGAGCAGGAGCACCCCGCAGCAGTGAGTCACCCCAGGCTGTTCAGGCTGTTGCCCGGAAGCCCTCATCTGCGGAGCCAGCCCTCCAATGTGACCTGGCAGCTGAAGGCCCTGCCAGGGAGTGAGCTCTTGTTTTTCTTGCAGTGAATCAGTTAGCCTTGGATCTGGGGTGTGGGAGAGCCCTGAGAGCACTCATGTATTTCCAGGAGGCCTCCTGCAGCCAAGGGGCGAAACTCCCACGGTCCAGACTTCAGCTGGAGTGCAGGCCTCCCTGTCCCCAGCACGCCTACCTCCCGTGGCCACCACCTCCGGGAAGCCTCTCCTTTCTGGCACCATGTCACTAATCACACTTAGCTGGGAGCAGAGGCCGTCACGGGCTGCCTTGTTTCCTGTTGCTGCTTGTTTTGGCAAGGCCTCCCGTGGCCTACCCTACCCCACTGCCACTGTCCGCCCCTCTCCTCAGGAAAGAGGGACTCCTGGGTCACCAAGTTCAGCGGCTTGTCCATGAGGCCTCTTCTGTCCCACTGGGGTGTGTGACTTGGGGTGGATTTAGGCTCAGTCTCCCCAGTCTGCTGGGACCTTTCCTCTAGGCCAGACTGTTCTGTCCTAGACCTGCTACGATGTCCCTGTGTGACTGTGTCCCCTCCATTCGCTCCCCTTCCAGCCCTCCTTCCACCAAAACTGTGTCGTTCTCAGAACGAGCCCGCAAATGACCATGTGTGTAGAGAGGAGCTGGGCTGCCGAATGCCTGGAAGGATTGGGGGAGGGGGATCCAGCCCCTTCCTCTAGACCCTGAGGCTCTGGTAGGACAAGGAGGTTGCTAGACATGCTGGCGCACACCTGTAAACCCTGCTATTCTGGAGACTGAGGCAGGAGGATGTCAAGTTTGAGCCAAGCCTGGACAACTTAGCAACTCAGTGAGACCTTCTCTCAAAAATGAAAAATAGGGCTGGGGATTTAGCTCAGCAGTGTAAGCACCTGACTGGCAAGTGCATGGTTGTGAGTTCAATCCCCGGTACCAAAAATAAAAAATAAAATAAAATAAAAATGAAAAATAAATGGGATACAAGAAAGAAAGAAAATGAGAAAAAGAAAGCAGAAAGAAAAAGAAAGAAAAACGAAGAAAGAAAGAAAGAAAGAAAGAAAGAAAGAAAGAAAGAAAGAAAGAAAGAAAGAGCAATCCCAGCGCTTGGGAGGCTGAGGCAGGAGGATCTCTGTAGAGTTCAAGGCCAGCCTAGGCTACAAAGTGAGTTCAAGGCCTACCCAAACTGCTTAGTGAAAGCTTGTCTCAAAAAAAAAAAAAAAAAACCAGTTGTGAATGTCCCCCAGCGGCCCCATGGGGAGTGGAGAGCAGGCCCTGGGCCATCAGGGCACTGGCCACACCTTTCCTGGCAGCTTTCATGGGTGGGGACCAGCCTGATAGCAGGGCCTCTGTGCTGAGCGCTAGGGCTGGGCCTCTCCACCAAGCCCGCGCCTGCTTGTCCTCCTATGTCTGCCATCCCTCCCGCCCAGCTATTTCCCCATCCATCTGGGTGGGATCTCTGCACGCTCCTCCTGGGCATGAGGGTGTAGCAGGTCCAAGCCTCCGTGGAAGTCGGTTGCTGAGCGCCCCGCCTTGGGGCTGTGCCCTTTCCTCCCAGACTGGTTATGCAGGAGCAGTGGGGCATGCGCAGCAGTCAGGCCCAGGCTGGGAGCCCTCACCTGCAGGGAGGGGCCTTGCAGAAACTGCCTTCTCCTGGCAGCAGCCCTGCAGCACCACAGCCTGGCCAAGCAGCCACTGAGGACGCACATCGCCCGCCGCCCTCCTGCCCTGCGGGGAGCCCAGCCTGAGCCGGCACCTGCTTTACCACCATGTTCAAGGGGCTGAGCAAAGGCTCCCAGGGGAAGGGGTCCTCCAAGGACTCCTGGGCCAAGGGATCCCCCAAGGGCTCTCCAGCCAAAGGATCCCCCAAAGGCTCCCCCAGCAAGCACAACCGGTGAGCGGGTGCCAGGGGATTGAGGAGCTGGGGTCTGGGTGGAGCAGGGACCCAGGCGTTCCAGCTACCCGGAGGCAGCGCCTAAGACGCATTGGGTATCCCCAAGCCAAAGGGCCCTGGGATGGATGCTTTCCACCTCAGGAGCCTCTGGCCCGTGCTGTGCTCCAACCCTGGCAGGAAGCAGTGATGGCCATGGCTCCTGAGGGCCGCTCACGGAGGCCGCACTGCAGGAGAGGTGTGGGAGAGGCCGGGAGACCGCGAGGCCTGGCTCTTGTCCAGGGCTCTGCTCCCAAGGCTCCACTTGACTGGGACGATCTTCGGGGCCTGGGTGAAGGTGGGC
>RJWT010029347.1:0-10000 GCA_004365215.1 Cuniculus paca | reverse complement strand
TGGAGACCCCACTGAGCGCCTGCTGGAGCATCTATTCAGTTAATCTGCCCACCTCCACCCCAAACCTGTGACATAAGTTTTCTCTGTACATAGGTCATGTGGTAGGGAATGAACATTTACTGACTATTCTCTGCATGCTACATACTTTAATGAGGGATGGCACCCTCAAACCATTCACTGAACTGCTTTTCCCATATTATACTGAGGACCTTGACTCTCTGGCATGCTCTTATCCCTGTCCCCTGAACCCTTGGGAACCACACTTAGAGGCTGATCACAGACCCTACCCAACTTATGCATGAGTTTAAGGGGGCGAAATAACTAACCCCGTCAGACTGATGCAGAACCTACACAGGAGTAAGTTTCCTCAATGTGCTTTGCGTCCTGGGCCTGCCTTGGGCTTTAGTTAGAAGTGATGGTGGAGATGCTCCCACCCTGCTCTCCTTTAGCCGATTTGCGACTGAAAAGGGGAGGAATGGGAATTTCACAAGAGAAAAGAATTCAGGAATAACCCTCTTTTGCTCTTACTTGTCTTGTGGGCCTTTTCTTGGAAGGTACCTGTGTGACTCTGGGCAACAAACACATGCAGACAAACATGTAGACTTTGGGCATAAATGCCTGCATAGACTAAGAGAGGCTCCAAGCACACTTAATGCATGACTGCACTCCAGAGAAAATGTAAAGAAATGTACTCGATCTACTTTGAAAAGTACCTGCACTGTATGTTTAAACTGTTTCTCCACTCAAAACTAAATCCATGTTATTTTTCCATTTGTTCAAGGATTAGTATTGTCTTTGAGAAACCAAATGTTGAAGTCAAGAACAGTATCTATTTAACTCATTCTGTATGGTACCTCATAAAAGTTCCAAATGCCTACAAAATTTTATGTCATCTTTTTTTGTAGTGACTAATGCTCTGAATCTATTTTACTACTATCTTTCAATGTAGTCCTTCAAGGTACCCTGCCAATTTTAATGTAATTTCATTGAACTTTTTAGGGGCAACAATAACAATTGACCATTGTCAATTATTTTGTATTAATTAGAAATTATGAAACTGTTTTTTCTTTTTGAGTTAGGGTTAGAGTTAATTTCAACTCAAGAGGTTAGTCTCTTTCATTCTGTAAAAACGCTACTAACTCCTAGTGTCAGTAACGCAGCTGAGAGACAGATATTATAGGAAGCATCAGAAATTGGCTCCATCTTTCTGGACACCAATCCAGTGACATGTAATAGGATCTGTAAAACTGTTTGGCCCTTATGACCTAGTAATTTCACTCTGGGGAATAAACCCAAAGAAAGAAAGAATAATTGGCCCAGAGATACTCAACATGGTGCTATCTGCATCAGTGAAGATGTTCCTGCATTGCTCTTAGGCTTGAAAGGCGGAAGGGGTGGCTGAACTGGAGCGAGTGGCAGGAAGCATTCACAGGCAATAACCAACTAAGGATTATGCTAACCCCCATAATCACTACAGGCCTTCAGCATTTACAGAAATGGAAGAAATGACTTTTGGAGCCCAGAGTGGAGACTGAAAAGGGAAAAGGAAAAAGGAAAACTTGTCCATCTGATCTTGTGTTACAATGAAAAGTGGGTATTCCAGGAAGACTGACCCTTGTTTGAACCAGCAAGTCTATGTTTTCTCTCAAGTAGCCTATTTGTCTATAGCAGCAGGGCCTTTCTTTTATTACCACTTAAAAACAAAAACCTTACACATTAATTAATAATCATTCTTACTAATGTGGGAGGTAACACTTAACGATGATTTTGGTGATGCGATTTAACCATCAGTTTTCTTTTTGAAAAATATTACATAATGCCAAATAAAGAGAAAAACTCCTCTGACAAACAAAACAAAATTACTCTATCTGCTCAATCTTTTGATGCTGCAAAGACCCCTGACTTTTAACTTCAATGATCCGCTGAAAGTCAATGGACTGGAACAAATAATTCTCTCCCAGTGATGTGAGAAAACACGATATTCATGCCTGAGAAAAAAGTTCTACCTAATACTATTAAACTCCTCCTAAGAAACTATCTAAAAATAAAACACAAGTGGCATTCTCCATTGGTTAGTAACTCTTCACCTGGCTGCTGGCTGCCAGAGCAGATATGAAAATGCTGGTCTCTTTGAGTTCTTAGTTTGCATGAGGATGGCAGTCTGAGGAAGAGCTGGTGAAAATTTCTTATACAGAAAATTCTTCCAGTTCACAATAACCATAGTGTTTGGAAATAAAATCATGTCCAATCAATGCCACTTAGCAGATATTTAACGTTTCACAATAGAAGGCTTTTCCAGAATGGAGCTGCTGCCCTTCTCACTAACATTTAAAATAATTAGGATTATCTCAGCTGCCGGAGCTTGGCAGGTTCAGTTTGTACTTTCAAACAGCATTAATTCTTGGCACTCAGAACAAGGGATAAAAGGTAAAGATATGAATGGAGATCTTTATTCCACCTGATCTATCATGGATTAGCTCATTCTTTTCCAGTTCATGCCTGTACTCTAGTTAAGAGGAAGGCTGAGCTGTAACTGATGTAATTAGAAACCACAAGCTGAGGAAAAAATAGCCCTTTATTAATCTCCACCATTTACTATAAATTTTGTAATAATCTTTGAAACAATTAAATGTGTTTTTCCCCTAAGGTGAATTAAAAGCATAGTGACAAGAAAAAGAGGAGCTGAGATGGGTAATGTTTTCCTTAAAACCAGATCTTAATTGTCAGTTCTAAAATCTAACACCAATTTTGTAAGAGGCTGGCTCTGTACTTGGCATATTGAAAAGCAAACAGTCAAGCCATGCTGAGAGTTCTTGTGGATGCAATCAGGTAAGTTATTAGTGCTTCCTCCTGATACAACTATTACCATCTTTGCTGAAAGACTAGGTGAACTCTGAACCGGAAGTACATATCTACGCAACGCTAGCTGTTACTTCTTTCCCTCTACATATCATGTTACATGAACATGCACATACAATTCACCAAAAAAATGGTAGGTAATTTTTAAATTTTCAAATAAACAGACACCTATGAAATGTCCTTCTGCCATATGTTGGGAGAGCACTGTCCCAAGAGTCTCACAGCTGGCCCTGTTGTGCAGTGGTAGGGGATAACACATCTGCTCTCTACCAACCTTCAGAGTTTAATGGACACACAAAAGGCAGAATACTTTTTGTTCGCCTGTTTTAATGTAGTGTGCAAAAAGGAAAGAGAGATAAGGATGCCATTTAAGCCTTGCACTCCACCCAGGACCCACAATGGATCATTTCAGCACCAGGCATTCCTTCTCCACTTCTACTCACTCATCCACAACAGGCCTTCCTGGATCACAACATGGCAGCTGTGTGCCTCCCACATGCCTTGCTGGTTCAAAGCCCACGAGCTCCGATAGGAGCCGTGATACGAGCTCAGCACCCATAACTCTTCTCTGCCCCCAAACTCTTCCCATCAGCAGTGGTGATACTCTTCCCTTGGGTCCAATCATTTACCATCAATAGTAGTGACTTTTACTGAAATTTCTTCGTACAACCTATCATAAATTAGTGTGCAACTGATGGGCTAATTATTACTGATTCAATTAGCTTCATCCAGAGAGGTAGCATTTGCTGATGGACACAACTCAAACTGAAAGTTTCTCTAAAACTGTGTTTTAGACAAGCTATACTACAGTAATATTTACTCAGCAAATAGCATTTTCCTTACACCCTTTATTAGCTGTCTACATCTCAGTGCCTTGTGTTCGAAGACTTTTGCTTTTGAAGGAGCCAGAATCAGGATTTTGTACAAGGTCGCTTCACTCCAGGCCACACAGCCATGGCCATTTTGAGAGCCAGGAAGGAATACATGTTTACTTCGTAGCCAGGTGTCACAGCCAAGGGACAAGACAACCTATCCCTCCTGTGGACAACAGGTCCTTAACATGAGCTCTGCCTTTTTCATGTTTTTGAGGAAAGAGGTGAGAAAATGGCTGGTGTCAAGTCTAATCAAACAGCAGAACGTTTGTAGAGATGTTCTGTGAATCAGAAAACAGTAACACCATCCAGTCATCAAGCAAATCATCCCTTCTTTACTAGTATTTGGAGGCAGGAAAAATCTCTTCTTTTGAGTTTAAGTTTGTTCTAAAATTCATGAACTCTGGGTACAGAGTGCCCAATAGAAATAAGGTCTCATCAATGTTTTACTCTATAATTACTGGGTACCAGGAGCCCTAGCAGAATGAGGCTCACAGGGCACCAGAAGCTGAGCAACAGCATAGCGGTAAGGTGTATGCACTTTTGAGGTGAGCCATCTGTCTCTCTCTGAAGACCCAACTATGCCTTGGTCTCCTCATCTAGAAAATAGGGACAGAGTAGATGGAGCACCTAGGATGGGTCTTAGGGACTGCTAGAAGCCTTATTTAGCTGGACGCAGCCAGAAGCCCACATTATGAAAGGGCACAGCCTCCCCACTGTGGTCTAGTGACTGCGGCATCTTAGCGCGGCATGCTGTCTGCGCTGCACAGCTTTTCTACCCTTATTTTCCAGCACTCATTTTCCAGTCCCTCCACTCATCTACACCCACCCTCCCCTGCTTGCTTCATTTTTAAGTGTGTGGGGGCAGCAATCAAAAAAGCAGACTCACCACACTGTGTGCACAGACAGGGCACAATTCTTCTCAACCAAGCCCAGCTCCTAGCGGCCAGCCAGGATCTGGTGCCACCTGAGAGTCACTGTGGAAAGACCCAGGGCTCTGCTGCCTGCCACTGCCATCTCAATACACACCCTGAACCTCCATAGGGGTGAGTTCTGCACTTGCAGATTCTACCAAGTTCAGAGTAAAAATACTAGAGAAAAAAAAAAAACTGCAATGCATCCATACTGACCATGTAAGACTTTCTCTAGTCATTATTCCCAAAATTATAACAATGGTTTACATCCCATTTACATTATATTAGGTATTGTAAGTAACACAGAGATCTGAGTTTAAAGTATATTAGAACCTGTGCATAGTTTGTAGGCAACTATGATAACATTTCATGTTGGAACAGAGAATTTTGGTATCTTTAGAGGTTCTTGGGACCAATCCCCAGGACACAGAGGAATGACTGTAATTACTTACTGTCTTAGTTACTTTTCTCACTGCTGAGACAAAAAACCTGACACCCAATGTTAAAGGAGGAAAGGTTTATTAGCTCAGAGTTTGCAGAGGTTTCAGTCCATAATCAGCTGGCTCAAAGGCACAGGGGCACATGGCAGAGGGGCAACATTTGTGGCAGAAGACAGCAGAAGCAACGAGTAGGGGGAAGGGAGCTGCTCTGAAGGTAAAAAGAGATACAATATTAAACGTTAAGACTGTCATTAGTCATTATTTTCTCTGTCTACCCTGTGCTAGCACAAACTTGCACTCTTCTCTAAGGAAAAATGTGAGTCATTCTGTGTACTCCATAGTCTATGACAAGACCAGGGAATTATTAGGATTTTTATTAAACATTGGGAAAGCAAAAAGTATTAGTGACAACAGAGCTCAAACTTCCCTGAATGTTGTCACACAAGTTTCACATTTGATGTTCAGAAAAAGGTAAAACTCTCTTCATCCTTCTTTACACACCTGAAAGACTGAAAGTTAAAATGAATTCCAAACTGATATCTGAGAATGTTTTTTGTGCTTTTTACGGCATCATGGTAAGACTTCAGTTGCATTTAGCAATTTCTGAAGCTGAGCCAAAACTTGACTGCCTTGGGCTGGGGCAGAGAGCCAAAGGGAGCCACCTTACGACAGAAATAGAAAGTCTACAAGGTAAAAGATAAACATTGGTAAACACAAATTAAACTGACAGTACCTAATCCACAGTGTCCAGCACAATGCAGAGCGCACCATAGGTGTTTAATAATGGACGAATGAGTAAAAAGGACTGTGGGATGTAGTCTTCACAGGACATGCTGCAATCATGAAACAGGGCTAAGTCATACATGGGCAGAAAAGAGCCACAAGTCCAAAACTAGTTTGAGGATTTTGAAGGACAATTTTCTATTTAATTTTGCCTTTATTGGGCCGGGAGTTTAGCTCATCGGCTCAAGTATTTGACTGCTAAGTGTGAGGTTGAGAGTTTGATCCCTGGTACCAAAAATAAACAAACTGCATTTGCTCACCAAAGTTTAAAAAAATAAATAATTTTGCCTTTATTTACTGCACAGTGACTCTATGCAAAGTCAGCAGAGTGAGGCTCCTACTGAGTGTCCAGGGCCACACTGGATGGGGACCCTTTGCACTGCAAACAAGTACTCAAGTCTCCATATAGATGAATGGGGTGTCACATATATGCACCTGCATTTCAAAGCAGTTAAATCTTGAGTGATGATCACAGTTAACTACAGCAGACCAAACAAGGAAGATACTCTCTGGGGTCCTGGAGTAGATCTGCCATTTAATTCGGAAGGTTATTTTCTCAGACACAGAAGGAATAAAGCATGCTGTGACATTTGCCATTCTAGAAACTAGGTTGGCTCTGTCCAGATATTTTGCAGTAAGAGAAAATTTTAAAACAGGCTGCAGAAGAAAGAATCACAGATGCTTCACCCTTAATGGGGTATGAGATATGATGGAAATCATCTGGATGGGGACGTGTTAGGGCTAAGGAAAAGGATTAAAGTTTGGAGTCAACACCACTGCCAGGGCAGCTGCACACAATGACAGGAGCACCACTTTCTAATCCAGCGCCCTACAGAAGCTTCGCTTTTGTTTAATCCACTGGCTGCAGTCAGTCTTTCCTTTGATTTTATACCATCTTTGAGAAAGCACACTAACAAAATGTTTAAGCTGTGAAGTTTTAGCTATGTGAACTTTAGGAAGTCTTTCATTCAAAAATATTTGGATATTTTGGAATTAAATGGACATGAGGGAAAGTTTGTCAAGCAGAACTTGGACAGAGATTCCAGCTTATAATTTGACAATAAATATTGTGATCCAAAGATATAGTAGTAATGGAGAGGACTACATGAGGCAAGTTATCTCTACTACCAGGAGATTCTCCTTTTCAAAACAGTAAGTACTATTTCTGCTGTCTGCTACTGTAAGATGCAGAACTTCATCATACTGGCTATCACACTGTGTCAACATTTCCTTCTGTTCCTATCTAAATAATATTACTAGAGATTTCATACTAGTAATTATAATATTCTTCCCTGGTATAGAAGAAAGGAGCAAACACCAGGACACATCTAACCAAAATGCATACCAACCGCAATAAGGATGAAAATTTTCAGACATTTCCAGACAGGAGAATACATGCCTAATCAAAATCACACATGTTATTTCACCATTTAAAATACAAAACAGACATTGAGATGGGTAAGTTAGTTCAGCTTACAGGAGAAAGCACACATGGTTTTGTCTTCACAGTGAATACAAGTAAGAAAGTAATAGTACAGAAATGTATTTATCCAAAAAATATTTCCACACTTTGCCTAAGACCCCAGTCACAAAAATACTTTAATATATGCATTTATTAAAACCCCTTCTGTCTAATCCATCCCTCCCCAAAGGACTTCAACACTAAAGAGGTTTAATCTGTGAGTTATATAAGGCATTCAAAGAATCTCATTGTGCCCTCCCCCTCTAGCTGTTTATGATAATTTTAACAGTTTCAGAAGGGGAGAGCTCATGCTCATAATATTTTAGTTTGTCTTCAACAAAGTTTGAGAACAGGGATGTGGTTAGATGGCTTGGCTGGCATGCAAAAGGGTAAGGGTCCAGCCCTCAGTGCTAAAGGGAAAAAACTTGTCTTTTCTTCCCAATGGCACCGTCTGTAGCCTTTCTTTAAAAGGCTTCTTGGAACAATCTGATGATCCCTGTGTGAGAAACTCCCAGACACAGAATAGTGATGCTGGGTCAATGGATCCTGGCTCTCAACTTGAAATAAACTAAAGTGGGTAGGGATTTACCAAAACATGATACAATTTTATATAACTGTTCCTTCCCTTGGTCAAAAATTTGGTTTCTTCTTAGGATTAGGTCTGGCATTTTATTTTAGTATTTTTTATTGTGGTAAAATACACATATCATAAAATTTACCATCTTACCTATTTTCAAGTACACAGTTCGGCAGCAGTAAATAACATTCAGATTGTGTAACCATCACCATCATCCTTCTCCAGAGCACTTTCATCTTCTGAACTAAGACCATACTCACTTAGTAACTCCAAACTCTCTCCTCCCTCTGGCCACTGCTAGTCACCATTCTGCTGTCTCTTATGTGATCTAGGGACCCACATAAATGGAATCAAGGGTATTTGTCTTTTGTGTTGGGCTTATTTAGAATAATATCCTAATAATTCATTCATGTATAGCAAGTGTGATAGTTTTCTTCCCCTTAAAGGCTAAATAATATTCCTTTGTTTTGTGTGTAACATATTTTGTTTAACCAGCCATCCACTGATGGTCACGTCAGCTGGGTTCACTGTTGGGTCACTGTGGATAATGCTCTTACAAAAGCAAGGGTATAAAAATAGACTCTGCGCCCAGACCTTTATTTTGATTCTTTGGTCTTTTACTAAGGGGTAGGATTGCTGCATCATATGCAATTCTGCTTAGTTTTCTGAAGAATCATCACACAGTTTTTCCACAGCACCTACACTATTTCATACTTCTACCAGCGATGCCCAAGAATTTACTTTCTTTGTACCCTTCGCAGCACTTGTTATTTTCTGTATGTTGTTGTTTTATATAGTAGGATTTTGGTTTTTGATCCTCTTGCATCAATCTCTCTACCTCTTTGCACTCTCCCCCAACCTGACTTACTAATCACTGTCCCACCTCTATTTATTACCACCAAATTAAACTGAAGAGTGAGCCTTGCCCCCAGGTTACCTCCTAAGGCCTGGCAAAATGCTTGCTATCTCCCAGAAGTTGGTTCAAGCTCACCCATGACCTGCTGGTCGCCAAAGCCAATGGCCTCCTCTGGTCCCTTCTTCCCTCCCTCAAGAGCACTGCCCCTTTCTTCCCCTTTTCCAGTTTTCAGGCCACTGAGCTGTTGTTGCTTCTTCAGGCATTTTCCCCCTCCATAGACTGTAAGCTGCTGGACTTGTCCCTCTCCTGTCACACAAGGCTTTAATATTACTTCCATGCAGATGACTTCACATTTTACATGTCTTCCCTGCTTTCCAACTGAGAACAACTTCTGTATTTTAAATACATGCTGGAAAAGTCACTTTTTGACTTAGAATTGAATCTACAAACAAAGTGCAGTGATACAATTCCAGTTACTTGGGAGGCTGAGGCAGGAGGATTGCAAATCTGAAGCCAGTCTGGGTAATTTTCTCAGGCTTCCAAGCATTATTTCAGGGCCCCCTATTACATCTCAGCAGCTGCTAAATCTTGCTCTCCCAATTTCCAAATGTCTCTACTTTTCATTTACTCTATTGCACTGCACCCCATCTGAATTTCTGCCCAAGTTATCCTGTACCTGATCTGCTAGTATCAGTCATCTCACTTACTCTCTTCTCTCTTGGCTTCACTTTCCCCAGTGTGGCCCTTCTCTTCCAAAAGCACGACTCTGCCATCTTTCCTAAATAAACACCTGTGGTGGCTTCTGGAAAGGTGCAAGCTCTCTGGTTTGGCATCTAAGAAGCAATGTGATTTGCCATTTCTATCCTGCACTTGAGTTGAGCTCCAGCCTCGCTCCCTCTCTGGATCCCAGCATAGACTATAGGCCCCTATCTTTTTTTTTGGCAGCACTAGGGACTGAACTCACGACCTTGCACTTGCCAGGCAGGCGTTTAGGCCACTGAGCTAGATCCCCAGCCCTCGTGTTTTTGAGACAGGGTCTCACTATGCCGCTCAGGCTGGCCTTGAGCTCACTTTGTAGCCCAGGCTGGTCTCGAACTCACAATGATCTGCCTGTCTCAGCCTCCCAAGTGCTGGGATTACAGGCATGAGCCACCATGCCCGGCCGGCCCCTATCTTTGAACGGGGCCCATTCTCTCTCCAATCACCACAGGTCAACATCCAACTCAAAATGCAGCTC